>JAVHYY010000398.1:0-64372 GCA_035221665.1 Okamejei kenojei | reverse complement strand
ACCCATAACTTCACCTGTTCCTTCGCTCCGTAAGAAAGCCGCTGATTGCTCCAGCTTTTGTGTCTCCCTCTGGGGAATCCTAAGTAGAATATTGTTTCAATACGCTGCTCCTGCCTGTGAAATGCCCCTGATAACGCTGCCTATATTCTAATCTTATCCCATTTTCCCCATCCACTCCCTACACTCTAAGCCAATTCACCTCCAAACCTGTACGTCTTTGGGATGTGGAGGAAACCGGAGCACCCAGGCACCCAACGCTCACGTTCCATAAACGTGCAAACTCCACACACATACAAGCACCTGAGGCCATGTATCGAACCTGGGTCCTCTGCGCTTGTGGCGCGCAGCTTCTCTACCCGCTTGCCACCGTGTCGCCCAAGACTCCTGCACCTATACTCAGCGCCCCTGTGGACAGTTCGATAGCCTCATAACTTCTACATCAATAAAAACAATGACCACAGATAACTTCTTAAACCCGACTCCGCCAGCGGCACATGAGGCGCATCGGGTAAGCTGCTGCCTTCGCTGCGCCCAGAGACCCCTGGGGGGGTTTTCGATCCTGACCACTCGGGTGTGGGTCTGTGTAGAGTGTGGCCACGTTCTCCCTGACTGTGTGGGTTTCATACGGGTGCTCCGGTTTCCTCCACATCCCAAAGTCGCGCAGTTTGTAGGGTAATAGGCCCACGTTTATTGGTTGAAGGGTGGCTGGAGTGGGATTCGAAAGTGGGATAACATGGGTTTGTGTAACAGGTGGACTACATGAAGTCAGTGGGCCAAAGAACCCGTTCCCATGTGTGTATCTAAACTCTAAAGATCAAAATCAATCGATCCAAACTCCATTACAATAGGTGGAGCAGAGGGGAAGATACCAGTGAGCAGAATATAGTTCTCGCATGGTAGCGCTTCGTTCCAGACAAAGTCCATGTCCGCAATTGGGGTAGAGGTGAATCGGACGTACCCTAGCTTTAGGAAGGGGCCGTTCAGAAGCTGATAACAGTGGGGCAGAAGCTGTTCCTGAGTCTGGTGGTGGGCTTTTAAGCTCCTGTACCTTGTGCGGAGGGAGCGGGAGAAGGGGGGATATGTCGGGGGGTAGTGGGCTCGGGTTTGGGTGGGACAATCTGTCGTGTTAGGGGGGGGTGGGGGGGTTTTTGTGCGGGGCTGAGGTGTGTGGGTGAGGGGGGACGATGGTGGGGGACAGTCTTTGGTATTCTTTGCCCTGGTCGGGTTCATGGAGCAATATCAGCATCATTTTGTGTTCGTCCGTAGGCTCTAGAGGAGCGGGGCTGTGGCTTTTACTAAAACAACTGAAATCTTAGTGGCTGTTCAATTGACCTGAATGGCGGTTTTGAAAGATTCCCACTTGGCACGAGTTAGTTTATTTTATCCCAATTGGAGATTTATTTAATCTAAGGCATTTTTTGCGTTCGTTTTTCATGGCATCCCTGGAAGACCTCAATTGACATTACACACCCCTGAAATGGGAGTTCAGATTGCCCTGGGAGCTTCTCCTGATTACTTTATTCAGATGCAGTGTGAAGAGGGCCCTTGGGTGCCCACCGATCACCACACTCACACTAGTTCTATGGTTGGGCCCCACTTTCTCATCCACTCCCTGTACAGTTTACTCTGCCATTAGCACAAGCCCACACATCTTTGGGATGTGGAGGAAACCGGCGCACAAGCGTACGCTTTGCTAGAGTAGGGAGTCGAGGACCCTGAAGGCATAGCCTTTATGGTGAAGGGGGGAAGATTTATTAGGAATTGGGGGTAACTGGTTCACACAAAGAGTGGTGGGTGTGTGGAACAAGCAGCTGCCTGGAGAGGTAGTTGAGGCTGGGACTATGCAACGTTTTTAAGAAACAGGTAGACAGGTAAGCCTACGGACAGGTTTTTGGAGGGATATGGTAGTCAAATGAAGGCAGGTGGGGCTAGTTGCACATGGGACATGCTAGTTACAGTTTAGTTTATTGCCACGTGTACGAGGTCAGTGAAACTTTTGTTGCGCGCTAACCAGTCAGCGAGAGAAACCCAACCGATTACAAATCGAGCCGTCCCACAGTGTTGAGTTAAGGATAAAGGGCTCCTTTTAGAAAGGAGGTGAGGTGGAATTGCTTAGTCAGAGGGTGGTGAATCTGAGGAATCGTTGCCACAGACGGCTGGGAGGCCATAGTCGTGGTTATTGTTAAGGCTGAGAGAGATAGATAGACTCTGGATCAGAAACAGATGTCAAGGGTTATGGGGAGAAGGCAGGAGATGGGGTTAGGAGGCATGATTGATCAGCATGATTGAATGGCGAGTAGACTCGATGGGCCGAATGGCTTCATTCTACTCCTATAACTTGGGAACTTGGGAATAAACATTTAGAGCACGGTAAAGTTCAGTAAAGTCCCCTGCTTAAAGATGGTCCGAGGGTTCGGAGTGAGGTGGGGGTGGGTTTCTGGCCCGCTGTTCTGTTTGGTGACGAGGACGGGTCAGTTGCTGCTAACAGCTGCCAAACCCCCCCCCCCCCCCCCCCCCCCCCCCCCCCCCCCCCCCCCCCCCCCCCCCCCCCCCCCCCCCCCCCCCCCCCCCCCCCCCCCCCCCCCCCCCCCCCCCCCCCCCCCCCCCCCCCCCCCCCCCCCCCCCCCCCCCCCCCCCACAGCATCATTTAAACACATTGCTCTCGTCATGTTCAGATTGCCATTGTGTGAAGGACTGCATCACTCCAGGAAGAATCCCTGTCAAAAACTTCTGGAATGTATCAAAGCAAACAGGAGTGGTATCGCTTGGTTTTCAACGTGGTAAACTTAATTTTCACTTACATAACAAAATATAAACACAGCCTTCGGCGATCGATTTAGTTCTAGTTTCATTTAGTTAAAGATGCAGTGCAGAGATCAGGCTGGTCTGGCAGAGAGGACATTATTGTTGTGAGAACATAGTTATACCGGGAAAGAATGAGGGGGAAGAGTGTAGAGTGAAGGAGGAGATGTGAAGGGGAAGCGAGAAGGGGGAAGGGAGAAGGGGGGAGAGACGGGGGGAAGGAGAAGGGGAAGGAGAAGGGGGAAAGGAAGAAGGGGGAGAGAGAAGGGGGGATGAGAGAAGGGGGGAGGAAGAGAGAAGGGGGAAGGGCGAAGAAGGGGAAGGAAGAAGGGGGAGAGTGAAGGGGGGAAGCGAGAAAGGGGGAAGGGAGAAGGGTGGAGAGAGAGAAGGGGGAAGGGAAGAAGGGGTGGAGAGAATGGGGAAGCGAGAAGGGGGAAGGGAGAAGGGGGAAGAGAGAAGGGGGAAGGGGAAGGGGAATAAGAGAGAAGGGGAAGGGGAGAAGGGGGAAGGAAGAAGGGGGGGAGAGAGAAGGGGGAAGCGAGAAGGGGGAAGGAGAAAGGGGGAAGGAGGTGAAGGGGGAAGGCGGATGAATGGGGGAGAGAGAAGGGGGGGGAAGGGGATAGCGAGAAGGGGGCGAGAGGATGGGGGAGAGAAGGGAGAGATGAAGGGGGGAGCGAAGGGGGAAGGGAGAATAGAAGGGGGGAAGGCGCGAAGTGGGGAAGGGAGAAGGGGGGACGGGAGAAGGGGGGGAAGGAGAAGGGGGAAGGGAGAAGGGGACGGAGAAGGGGGAGAGAGAAGGGGGGAGTAGAAGGGGGGAAGGGGAGAAGGGGGGGAAGGGAGAAGGGGGAAGGAAGAAGGGGGAAGGGGAGAAGGGGGAAGGAGAAGGGGGGAAGGGAGAAGGGGGAAGAGAGGAAGGGAAGGGAGAAGGGGGGAGAGAAGGGGGGAAGAGATGAAGGGGGAAGAGGGAAGGGGGAAGAGAGAAAGGGGAAGAGGAAGGGGGAAGGGAGAAGGGGGGAGAGAGGAATGGGGAAGGGAGGAAGGGGGGACGAGGAGATGGAAGGGGATGGGGGGAAGAGAGAAGTGGGAAGGAGATGGGGGGAGAGAAGGGGGTATGAGAGAAGGGGGAAGAGGGAAGGGGAAAGGAGAGGGGGATGGGAAGGGGGAAGGGAGAAGGGGGAAGAGAGACAAGGGGGATGAGGGAAGGGGCATGAGGAGAAGGGGCAGAGAGAAGGGGATGAGAGAAGGGGGGAAAGAGAAGGGGGAAGGGAGAAGGGGAGAAAGGAGAAGGGGAGAGAGAGAAGGGGGAGAGAGTAGAAGGGGGTGAAGGGTAGAAGGGGGGTAGAGAGAAGGGGGAAGGGAGAAGAAGGGGGAAGGAAGAGGGGGAGAGAGAAGGGAGAGAGAGAAGGGGGAAGAGAAGGGGGGAGAGAGAAAGGGGAAGAGAGAGGGGGAAGGGAAGGGGAAAGGGAGAAGGGGGGAGAGAGAAGTGGTGAAGAGAAGGGGAAGAGGGAAGGGGGGGAGAGAGAGGGGGGATGAGGGATAGGGTGGGATGAGGGATGGGGAAGAGAGAAGGGGAGAAGGAAGAGGGAAGGGGGAAGAGAGGAGGAAAGAGAAGGGGGGAGATGAAGGGAGGATGAGGGGAAGGGGAAGTGAGAGAGGGGGGAGAGAGAAGGGGGAAGGGGAGAAGGGGGAGGAAGAAAGGGGGAGAATCTTTGGGGGGGAAGTGAGAAGGGGGAAGGGAGAAGGGGGGGGAGAAGGGGGGGAAGGGGGAGAGAAGGGAGAAGGGGGATGAGGAAGGTTGAGAGGGAAGGGGGGAAGAGAGATGGGGTGAAGAGAGATGGGGGGGAAGAGAGAAGAGGGGAAGGGTGAAGGGGAAGGGTGATGGGAGAAGGGGGATGGGGAGGGGAGAGAGAAGGGGGGAAGAGAGAAGGGGGGAAGAGAGAAGGGGAAGAGGAAGGGGGGGAGAGAGACGGGTGGGAAGAGAGAAGGGGGGAGAGATAAGGGGAGAGAGAAGGGGGGGAAGGGAAGAGGGGGAAGGGAGAAGGAGATGAGGGAAAGGGGGATGAGGGTAAGGGGGAAGGAGAAGGGGGAAGGGTGAGATGGGGGATGGGGGAAGGGGGAAGAGCGGAGGTGGAGGGAGTGTTTAAACATGGTGAGGCCACAGTGTGGGGGACGTTGGATCTCTCACCTTGACGCCCGACGTTAGTGTTGTTGCAGATCCTCGCGCGCCCGTAGATCCTTGTTGGCGTCTTCTGCCCCATGAACTCCTTGACGAACGTGTTTACTGTACTGAGGTTGTCTCCCCACAGCCGCCCATGCCTGGCCCTCGTCACAGGTCGGGGGCTTCGTCGCAGTGCAGCGGCTCCATTGCGCCCCGGCGCTGCAGGCCCTTGGCCCATCTCGCGTGGTCAGGCCCGCTGACGAGGAAGTGCAGTAAGAGGAAGGCCCGTCTCTAATAACCCCTGAATGCCCAACGGGGGGGAGAGAGAAAGTAAAGGCCTTTTAACACAAAAACACAACACCCCCCACACAGCCACGAATACACTTTAACCAAAACCGCCAGCTACATGGGTGTAACATTGAACACATTCGGAGATTAGGGGGTGGCACAGAAGTGCGCGGCAAGAGCTTTGTTCAAGTTTCAGACAACAGACAATGGGTGCAGGAGTAGCCATTCGGCCCTTACCAGAGCACAGCACCGCCAATTCAATGTTATCATTGGGCTGATCATCAAACAACACCCCCAATCAGTACCCCGTTCTGCCTTCCTCCCCACATCCCTGACTTCCCCACTATCTTTAAGAGCCCTGTCCTGACTATCTCTTGAAAAGTATCCAGTAGAACCGGCCTCCACCGCCCTCTGAGGCAGTGAATTCCACAGACTCGCAACTCTCTGGGTGAAATTTTAGTTCAAAGTCAGTTCACGGTAAGAAGAAGGGTCTCGACACGAATTGTCACCCATCCCGCTTTCGCTTCACTCCAGAGATGCTGCCTGTCTGAAGTTTACCCCAGCTGCAAGTGCTCAGTCAACAAGGAGCAGGATAAGGGAAGAACAAAAAAAAGGCCAGAGGGAGAAGCAAAAGCAGGATAGAACTAACCTAAAAGCAGCAGGGGCATCCAGGTCAGAGCAGAGGCAGAGAAAGAGGCATAGAAGACCCCCCCCTCTCTCACCACCCCTCCCCCCTCCACCCTTCACCTCACCCTCCAAGCGCGTCCCTCCAGGAAAGGACGGAGCATCACCAGACCTCCTCCCCACACCTCCTACATCACCCCCTCCTCCCCACCCACCTCCCACTCGCCCCATAGACCTCGACCACACACCCGGTGGCTCAGCACTACTCTCAATCCTCCCCGTTCAAACCAACACCCCCGTCCCACTCCCGTATACCGACCTCTCGGTCCTGGGCCTACCTCCATGGCCAGAGTGAGCAACACCGCAAGCTGGAGGAACAGCACCTCATATTCCGCTTGGGGAGTCTGCATCCTTTGTTGGGCTTGAACATTGAATTTTCTCAATTCTGTTAACCCCTGCTACTGTCTCGCCCTCCCCTTCCCACCTCTCCCTCAGCCCTCGGCCCTGGCATTCCACTATCTCTATCTCCCTCCCCCACCCTAGAGTCGCACTAGCTTCCCCATTTTCACACCACAAACAGCTTACAATGGCTTGTTCCCTTTATCATCGATACTTTTTTGCATATCTTTCATTCATTGTTCTTTTATCTCTCCACATCACCGTCAATATCTCTCGTTTTTCCCTGATCCCTGACCAGTCTGAAGAAGGGTCTCGACCCAAAACGTCGCCCTATCCTCCTTCGCTCGCTTAGATGGCAGCTTGCACACCCGCTGAGTTTCTCCAGCA
Organism: Okamejei kenojei; assembly: GCA_035221665.1. Lineage (NCBI taxonomy): Eukaryota > Metazoa > Chordata > Chondrichthyes > Rajiformes > Rajidae > Okamejei > Okamejei kenojei. The sequence goes on along the minus strand of JAVHYY010000398.1, from coordinate 57,714 downwards.
TTTTGTTGTACCCTGTGTCTATCTTCCGTTCAGAATCAATAATTCAGTTCAGATTTCATTTTCGTTTTGTTTCGTTTAGTTTGGTTTCTTTTAGTCTATGTTCAGTTGAGTTCATTGTCCGCGGTGCACCAAGCTACAGTTTGAAGAGCTTCTGTTGCGTGCTCTCATTCAGCGGAAAGACAATACACGATTACAATCGAGACGTCCACATCGCGGTACACATACAGGGTACAGGGAGTAACGTTTAGCGCAAGGTAAACCCCTAGTAAAGTCCGAACAAAGAGAGTCGAGGGTCTCCAATGAGGTGGTGGGAGGTCAGGGAACCACTCTCTAAGTTGGTGGGACAGGATGGTTCAGTTCACCCTGATGACAGCTGGGAGGAAACTGTCGCTGAGGATCGCCTGCCACTCACAGTGCGAGGAGCCAGGGTGCGGGGCGGCTCGATTGTGATCCCCGGCATATTTGTCTCTCCGCTGATGGTTAGCGCGCAACAAAAGCTTTTCACTGTAGCTCAGTACACGTGACAAAAAACTCAACCTGAACCACGGTGCAGTGTCATATGTGGAGTTTGCAAAACCAAAAACAGCTCCCCGCTCTCCCTCCTAATCTCGTTCACACATCTCCCACCCTCCCCCCTGTGTCCCCCCACCCCCGACCCCCCCACGTGGGTCTCCTCCACTGGGCTATGCTCCTCGGTTTCCTCCCCCCCCTTTTATCCCATCCCCCCGCAATCCAAAAAAACGTGCAGGTTTATAGGTTAATTAATTTACAATTCCTGTAAATTTAATTAATTTCAATAAAAAATTAAAATAAAAATAAAATATTAAATCACCCCCTCCGTGTGTAGGATAGTGCTGGGGTGGTCGCTGGTCAGTGCGGACTCGATGGGTTGAAGGGCCTGTTTCATGCTGTATCTCTAAACTAAAACTGGATGGAAGATGGAGTGTGGTTAAAAATAGCATGCGGTAAATGTTTGCCTTCATTGGTCGGGGCAATGACTATCCTCGATCGGTCTCTGCTGGCTTTACCGCGCGCTGCCCCATTGCAGAAGCGTCCACGGTCGCGGGCTGGAAACTGGAAGTATCGCGAGGCTAACTCTGCTACCGCCATCATCTATTGCATAACAAGTGATGGCTCAGGAGGACGATGACAGCGAGGTCAACATTTTGGAGACACGGAAGATGGACAGAAAGAAGAAGACCCTTGCACTCCAGGTCATTCCTTTTCTCCTGTCCATAACAAAGTGCAACACACGGCTCGATTGTAATCATGTGTTGTCTTCCTGCCGGCTGGTTAGCACGCCACAAAAGCTTTGCACGTGACAATAAACTAAACTGAACTGAGTATAAGAGTCAGGAAGTTACCGCCCCGTCCCACTTTCCCCTGAATTACTCACAAATTCTCCGAGTTTTCCCCTTGATTCAAACTCAGAGAATGTCCGTTGCGAGTCGGTAGGAGTCCGTGATATTTCGTATAGCGGCTCTATTCCGTAATGCCAACCGTAGGTACTCGGGCTTCAGGTAAGTCGGGACGGTGTTTCAGCATGTCGAAAAATGTCCACGAGTAAAATAAATAGCCCCTGTAACCTGCGGCTGGCTATTACCGTCATTCTTCTCCCCAGTTTGAATCAAGGGAAAAACTCGGGAGAATTCGTGAGTAACTCAGGAAAGTGGGACAGGGGCTTTAGTATAATACAGGTTTAGGGTCCTGACCTGAAACGTCACCTTATCCGTGTCCCCCAGAGACGCTGCCTGACCCGTTGAGTTGCTCCTAGACTTCTACCTGTGCACGGTAGGAGAGCTTGCTGAAAACGGTTGCATAGCGAGCCTGGTTCACTAGGCAACTTGAACGTCCAGGAGCGGGAAAGATTACAGAAAGTTGTGACCACTGCCCGGTCCCATCACCGGGCTCTGACCTCCCCACCATCGAAGGGATCTATCGCAGTCGCTGCCTCAAAAAGGCAGCCAGCATCATCAGAGACCCACACGTCTGGCCACACTCTCATCTCATCACCCCTGCCATCGGAAGTGAAGATGCAGAGCCTGAAAACACTGTAACGTCCAGGGTTCAGGAACAGCTTCTTCCCCACAGCCATCAGGCTATTAAACACCACAACCTCAAAAATGAACTCTGAACTACATAGACATATTACTATAATTGGCACCAGAATAGTTTGTTGTTTGAGTATGTGTGCGTGTTGTATACACACACTGAGCCTTTTTTCTTTGGTTTATGTAGGATGTCTCCACATCATGCCGTGCTGCGAGTAAGACAAGATGCCTTGTCCTATCTGAGACACGACAACAAACACTCTTGACTCATGACCGATCTATGTTTCCCAGAAATGCTGCCTGACCCGTTGAGTTGCTTCCAGCACTTTGTGTTATTGTATAAGATCTTTGGTTCAGGGCCCGTCCCACTTGCATGTGCGATTGCATGCGTTTGGCGCGACCAAACGTGTCGCTTGAGGCATACGGGCAACTATGCGGAGGCGCGGAGACGTATATGGAGTTGCGCGGGGCTGGTCCGACATCGTGCGGGGCCCGAACAATCCTGCACGAGAATGAAGATTTTGCGTGCCAGCGGCCTGTTGGCCCGCGTGGCGCATGGCGGGCGTACGCATCGTCTAATCTTGACACGTACGCTTGCGCGTGGCATTGCGTGATGACGTCACCGCCCGACGCCGTGCGACGCTGAAAAATCCTGCGGCCGTCTCCTCCCAGCCGATTGGTCAGGTACACGCAGATTACATCACGCACAAACTTAGCGTGAAACTACCACTTCCGTTTGGTCGCGCAAAACGCATGCAATCGCATGCAAGGTGGGACAGACCCCAGGCTGCATTTGGAGTATTGCATGCACTTTGGTCGTTTAAGCACAGAAGGATCTGGAGGCTTTAGTTTCTTCAGGGGCAAATCGTTGTACACTCTGGGTAAAAGGCTCACGCTATATATTCCTCTCGTGATAAACATACAATCTCCATGTTCACCCCTCAGGCCTCCCTGCGCTCCAAGGAATAAAGTCCTAGGCCTGCCCACCCTGACACTGCAGCTCAGGCCCTCGGGTCCTGGCAACATCCTCGTAAAGCCTTACCAGGTTATGAAAGGGTACATAGACTGCAGACATTGAAGATGTATTGAGGAGAGTTACATATATTCTTAGGGCAAAAACGGAATTATGGAAACATATAAAAATTCTTAATAAGAATTCGACAGGCTAGATGCAGGAAGAAAGAATGCTCCCCCATGCTTGGGGGAGTCCAGAACCAGGGAGCCACAGTTTAAGAATAAGGTGCATTTAGGACTGAGAATGCTATTGAGGGAGTGCAGCGTAGGTTTACAAGGTTAATTCCCGGGATGGTGGGACTGTCATAATACTGAGAGAATGGAGCAGCTGGCTTGTACACCCTGAGTTTAGAAGGATGAGAGGGAATCTTATTGAAACATATAAATTATTAAAGGGTTTGGACACGCTCAGAGGCAGGAAACATTTCCCAATGTTGGAGGAGTCCAGAACCAGGGCTACAGTTTCAGAATAATGGGTAAGCCATTTTAGAACGGAGACGAGGAAACACTTTTTTTTCTCACATAGAGTTGTGAGTTCTGTGGAATTCTCTGCATCAGAGGGCGGCGGAGGCAGGTTCTCTGGATATTTTCAAGAGAACCAACAAACCAAACTAACCGACACAAAAAACTGGAGTAACTCAGCGGGACGGGCAAGCATCACTGGAGAGAAAGGAATGGGTGACGTTTCGGGTCGAGACCCTTCTTCAGCATTTTGTGTCCTATCTTCGGTTTTAAACCAGCATTTTTTTTGCAGTTCCTTCCTCCAAACATAACCTACTCACCTGTACGTATTTGGAGTGCGGGAGGAAAACCGAAGATCTCGAGGAAACCCACGCGGGCCCACGGGGAGAACGTGGCAAAACTCTCGTACAGACAAGCGCGCCCGTTGTCGGGATGGAAACCGGGTCCCTGGCGCTGTGCTGCAGCAGCACTACCCACCCGCTGCGTCCCCGTGCCACCCAATGATGTTACTTATAACAAAATCCTTACTTCAACTGTGTTCTTCTTAAATCTCTCTTGGACTATCTTCCTATCTTCTTATCGGACTTTGCTGGCTTGACCTTGCACTAAGCGTTATTCCCTTTATCATGTGTGTGCCTCTGTGGACGGCTCGATCGTAATCATGTGTTGTCCTTCCATTGAGTGGAGAGCACGTGACAACAGCTTCTCACAAGTGAAAATAATCTAAACTGAGCCATAGTGTGTCCAATTGTTACGCGCACCACCAGACTCGGGAACAGCTCTTTCCCCTGGTGAGGGACTGGTGGAGCTGGGACATGTTGACCGGTGTGGGCAAGTTGGGCCAAAGGCCTGTTTCCTCCCCACTTTCACGCTGTTTTTGTTCGCTCTATGACTCTATGACTAAGAAAGATCCTGACCCCGACACAACACCTATCCATGTTCTCCACCAAATGGCCTTTGGCATCTGTGATGCTGCCTGACCGCTGAGTTACAACTCCAGCACTCTGTGAAACGTCACCTATCCCATGTCTCACTTCTCCACAGATGCTGCCCTATCTGACACCGCCCACCCGCTGAGTTACTCCAGCACTCTGTGAAAAAACGTCACACCTATCCTGTTCTCCACATCTGCTTGCATGACCCCCACTGCCTACCCCCCACCAACACTCCCCTGACCCGCTGAGTTAATATAACTACTTTACCCATCCAGCACACTACTTCTCTTGAAAAAAAACGTCTATCTATCCATGTTCTCCCACAGGATGCTTGAGATATGCAGCCCTGAACCAAAAATGACACCCCCCCCCACCACCCCCTGACTGACCCCGCTGAGTTTACTCCAGCACTCTGTGTGCCAGATGCACAGCGTCAGGATAACATTTGTGACAGTTTGCTTTTGTTGTTTGACTTATCTTTGGATCGTGGGAGAGTCCAAGGACCAAAGGACACACACAACAAAAAAAACCTCGGAATAAAAGGACTGTTCCTTTAGAAAGGAGATGAGGAGGAATTTTTCTTTCTATTAGATTAAGATAGCCTGAGGGTGGAGAAGAATCTGTGGCGTTCATTGCCACGGGAGGCCAAGTCAAAACGGATATTTTAAGACGGAAAGAGAGAGATAGATTGTTGATTAGTACGGGTGTCAGGGGTTATGGGGAGAAGGCAGGGGAATAGGGTTAGGAGGAGAGATAGATCAGCCATGATCGAATGGCAGAGCAGAGCAGACTTGATGGGCCTATAAGGCCTAAATCTGCTCTCCTATGTCTTAGAAACATAGAAACATAGGAAAATAGGTGCAGGAGCAGGAGCCATTCAAAACACTTTCACCACACCAAAATCCTTTTTCAATTCACCCCCATGCCAGCACTGACATTCAATATGATCATGGCTGATTATCTACAATATCAGTACCAAACCACCACCCCCCCTCCCCGTTCCTGCTTTTTCCCCCATATCCCTTAATTCCCGTCAGCCCGAAGAACTAAATCTAACGGAAGGTAGGCAAAAAATGCTGGAGTAACTACAGCGGGACAGGCAAATCTCTGGAGAGATAAGGAAACGGGTGACGTTTTCGGGTTGAGACCCCTTCCATCAGTCTGAGGACCTGACCCGAAACATCACCCATTCCTTCTCTCCAGAGGATGCTGCCTGTCCCGCTGAGTTACTCCAGCTTTTTTTGTGTCGACCAGCATCCGCAGTTCTTTCCTACAACACGAGCTATTTCTAACTCTCTCTTGAAAACCATCCAGTGAATCGCCGGTCGGGGCCTCCCACTCTGCCTTCTGTGGCAGAGAAATTTCCACAGATTGAAAAACTCTCACTCTCTGGCTGAAAAAGGATTTTTTTTTCCCTCATCTCAGTCCTGAACTAATGGCCTACCTCTTATTCTCCAACTGTGAACCCCTTGTTCTGGACCTTCCCCAACACAGGGAACATTTTTCCTGCATCTAGCCGACCCAGTCCCTTAAGAATTGTGTATGTTTCTATAAGATCCTTATTCTCATCCTTCTAAATTCCAGTGGACACAGACTACATGTTCGATGCCGATGTTGGGGGAGACCAGAACCAGGGGCCACAGTTTAAGAAATAAGGGGGTAAGCCATTTAGGAACAGAAGACAAGGAAACACTTTTTCTCACAGAGGAGTGGTGAGTCTGTGGAATTCTCTGCTCAGAGGGCGGTGGAGGCCGGTTTCTCTGGATACTTTCAAGAGAGAGCTAGATAGGGCTCGTAAAGATCGCGGAGTCAGGGGATATGGGGAGGAAGGCAGGAACGGGGGTTTACTGATTGGGGATGATCAGCCATGATCACATTGAATGGCGGTGCTGGCTCGAAGGGCCGAATGGCCTACACTCCTGCACCTATTGTCTATTGGCTAATCGTCAGTCCCTTAAGAATTTTATATGTTTTCTATGTTTCTATGAGATCCTTAGTCTCATCCTTCTAAGTTCCAGTGAACACAGACAAGAGTCTGAAGAAGGGTCTCGACCTAGAAACGTCGCCGATCTCCTTCGCTCCTTAGATTGCCTGCACACCGCCTGAGCTTCTCCAGCTTTTTGTGTCCCCCACAGACAAGAGATAGTTGTATGATACTGAACAAGTCCTAAGAAGACCAGTGAGAGGTTTTTTTTTTTTTTTCCCCTCCTTCTTTGCGATTTGTAAACGGAGGAATGTAAAAGAGAGTGTGTGTTTACGGTTTAAATTAGGTGACATTGCATATGTGGGGCTTATCTGAAGTGTGCAGTTTGTAGACGTTATAACTGGCCTCATAAATCAGTGGACTGTTCACCAGATGTGCCGTAATAAACTCATAACCTTTTCTGCTGGCAGGACGATTGAAAATGGAAAAAATAATTACAGTCAAATGTACTTGTTCTCTTGGACGAGAAAAATGCTATTTTTAATTTCTTTACGGAGACAAAATTTGAGAAGTCCAAATGTAATTGCTGCAAGTCTCAGTGGAAGAAATCGTTGAGATCAGTCTTTTTTGCTTCTGATTGAAAGTTCATGTCACAAGTGTGGTCGCCGCACTCATTTGTCTGAACGTTGGTCTAGTTTCGTTTGTTCAGAGATACAGCGTGGAAACAGCCCCTTCGGCCCCCACTCGACCCGTGCCGACTGTTATCCCCCCTCGCTCCGCAACACTGGCCGGTTCTCTGGGTGCTTTCAAGAGAGAGCTAGATAGAGTCTCTTAAAGATAGCGGAGTCAGGGGAATATGGGGAGGATAGACAATAGACAATAGTGAGCAGGAGTAGGCCATTTGGCCCTGCGAGCCATTTCACTGTGTTCATGGCTGATCATTCCCCAATCAGTACCCCGTTCCTGCCTTCTCCCATACCCCCCCTGTCTCCGCTATCTTTAAGAGCCCTATCTAACTCTCTCTTGAAAGTATCCAACGAACCGGCCTCCACCCACCCCCCCACACCGCCCTCTGAGGCAGGATAAATTCGCACAGACTCACAACACAGAAGGCAGGAACGGGGGGTACTGATTGGGGATGATCAGCCATGATCACATTGAATGGCGGTGCTGTCTCGAATGGCTGAATGGCCTCCTCCTGCACCTATTGTCTACTGTCTCCAACACTACCTCACACACACACATCGGGACGATTTTAACATTTATAACCGAGCCAATTAACCTACAAACGGCACTTCTTTGGAGTGTGGAACGAAACGCCGGAGGATCTCAGAGAAAACCCACGCAGGTCAACGGGGAGAACGTACAAACTCCGTACAGACAGCGCGCCCGTAGTCGGGACCCCCGATCCCGGGTCTCTGGTGCTGTGAGGCAGTGTCTCTACCGCTGCGCCGGGACGCGCAAGCGCAAACAAAATACCCGTGCCTTACTTTGTTCTGAATTAGTTTTAGCTTATTTCAGTTTATTGCCACGTTGTACCGTGGGAAGCTTCTGTTGCGTGCTAACCAGTCAGCGGAAAAGACAATACACGATTACAATCGAGGGCCGCTCATCTCAGTGTACAGATACAGGATAGAGGGGAATAAACGTTTAGTGCACAGGTAAAAGCCAGCAAAGTCCGATCAAGGACATGATTTCCGACGAGGGTCACCAATGAGGTAGATAGTAGAGTTCAGAGGATGCTCCTCCTCTGGTTGTGGATAGGATCAGGGTTGCCCTGGTAATAGCAAGACTGTGAAGAAACTGTCCCTGAATCTGGAGGTGTGCGGTTTTGTTTTCACACTTCTGTAAAAAACCTCTTAGTTTTTTTGCCCGATGGGAGAGGGGGAGATAAGAGGGATTTGGGGCCCGGGGTGAGAACTGGTTGGTCCTAGATTGAGGCTGAGCTGCTGTGTGGTTGCTTTTGCTGGCCTTGCCGAGGCAGCGTGAGGTGTAGATGGAGTCGATGGAAGGGAGGTTGGTTTGTGTGAAACGTCATGGGTCTGGGCTCCTGCGTCCACAATTCGCTGCGATCCATCCTCGCGGCCTTGGACCGAGCTGGTCTGACTTCCTATTTGTTTTTTTTTCCCCCCCCCCCCCCCCCACCCCCCCCACCCCAACCCCCCCCCCCCCCCCCCCCCCCCCCCCCCCCCCCCCCCCCCCTCCCCTCCCCCCCCCCCCCCCCCCCCCCCCCCCACACACACACACACCCCCCCCCCCCCCCCCCTGGGGGGGGGGGGGGAAAAAAAAAAACAAACAAAAAAAAACAACCACACCAACACCACACACCACACCCCCCACCCCCCCCACCCCCCCACACACCCCACCCCCCCCCCCCCCCCCCCCACCCAAAAAAACAACAACCCCACAACACCCCACCCCCCCCCCCCCCCCCCACCCCCACCCCCCCCCAAAAAACCACACCCCCCCCCCCCCCAATAAAAACCCCTTTTTTCTACATTCAAAAGGACGAGGGAGGAACATCATTGACACATACTGAAACAGTGAAAGGGCCTGGATAGAGTGGATGTGGAGAGGGAGTTTCCACTAGTCGGGGAGGACTCCAGGACCAGAGGGCACAAGCCTCAGAATTAAACAATGTGCTTTTAGAAAAAAGATGAGGAGGAAATTTGTTTAGTCCAGAGGGTGGTGCATCTTATGGAATTCATTACCACGGACAGTGGCCAAGTCTGGAGTATTTTTAAAGCAAATTGATAGGTTCTTATGATTAGTGCACAGTTGTCAAGATGTTATTGGGAGAAGGCAGGAAAATTAGGTTTGAGTGGGAAAAGATAGATCAGCCATGATTGTATGGCAGGAATAGACTTGTTGGGCCGAATGGCTTAAACACTCCTTATTAAGATGCTGCAAGATCTATTCAGAGCACAGTCCAGCAGCACGGAAACAGGCCATTCAGCCCACAATCATCTGGTGCTGAAGATGCAAGATCAATTAATCTCAGACTGCCTGCACATGAATCCGTATCAGTAGACAATGAGAACAACAGGTGCAGGAGTAGTCCATTCGGCCCTTCGAGCCAGCACCACGCCATTCAATGTGATCATGGCTGATCATCCCCAATCCAGTACCACCCCACCACCCCGTTCCGGCCTTCTCCCCATATCCCCTGACTCCGCTATCTTAAGTAAGAGCCCTATCTAGCTCTCTCTTGAAAGCATCCAGAGAACCACCTGCCTCCACCGCCCTCTGAGGCAGAGAATTTCCACAGACACCACCACTGCTCTGTGTGAAAAAGTGTTTCCTCGTCTCCGTTCTAAATGGCTTACTCTTTATTCTTAAACTGTGGCCCCCTGGTTCTGGACCCCCTCCCACAACATCGGGAACATTGTTTCCTGCCTCTAGCGTGTCCAAACCCTTATAATCTTATATGTTTCAATAAGAAATTTCATCCTTCTGAATTCAGAGTGACCAATTCAGCATATGACAGTCCCACCATCACGGGAATTAACCTTGTAAACCTACGCTGCACCTCCCTCACTATCTCCCCATTAGCTGAATAACTATGGGCCCATCAAAAGTCTCATGAACGTCACCCTGATCGTTCATACTCCACATTCAATCATGGCTGATCTATCTCTCCCTCCTAACCCCATTCTCCTCCTCCGGCCTTCTCCCGTAACCCGCTGACACCCACACATGATCAAGAGTTATCTATCTCTGCCTTAAAAAATATCCCACTGACTTGGCCTTCCACAGCGCTGTAGCAATGAATCCACAGGATTCACCAGACTCCGACGAAAGAAATTCCTCCTCATCTCCTTCCTAAAGGAACGTCCATCAATTCTGAGGCTGTGACCTCTGGTCCTGGACTCTCCCACTAGTGGAAACATCCTCTCCTCATCCACTCTATCCAGGCCTTTCACCATTCGTTAAGTTGATAGGTTCCTGATTGGTAAGGGCGTCGAATGTTACGGTGAGATGTCAGGAGAATGAATTGTCTTTCCGCTGACGGATAGCACGCAACAAAATCTTTTCATGACCCACGTGACAATAAACTGAATGAAGAACAAAACTAGCAACCAAGGATGGGGTTGAGAGACAAAGATAGATCAGCAGGGTATTGAATGGCGGAGTAGACCTGATGGGCCCAATGGCCTAGATCTGCCCCGATGTTGGGCATTCAAAAGTAGAAATTGAGCTTTCGATAACAATCCACAATTACACCATTAATTTTTATACAGAATTTTTAAATGTTCATGCACCCATGTTCTCTGGATATCGAGTGGCATTTTATTTTTCTTGTCTTCTTAACAACTATAATGACTTCCTCAGTTTAGTTTTCTCTCTTTCCTTAAGAAGATCTGTCACAGAAATAATAACTATTCTTTTAACTCCTTCCGAGTCCTGTATGGTATTCCTTGCCTCCACCATCCATCTTTTTGTGTTAACTAGTGTAAAGAAACATAGAAAAATCGACAGGCGCACAGTAGGCAGGTAGGCCCCGTCTCATGACCTCCTTTCCCCTGCCTCCTTCTGCTCCTCGATGATGAATTCTCAGTATGAAGAAGGGTCCCAGAACGGCGTGCTGCAGACAAGTAGCTGGTTCACCGCACAAAATGCTGGAGTAACTCTTTTAGTTTAGTTTATAGATAGCGAGAAACAGGCCATTTGGCCCACCGGCTCCACGCCGCGACCAGCGATGCCCGCACACTAACACCAGGGACAATGATATTTTTACCAAGCCAATCAACCTACAAACCTGTGCGTCTTTGGAGTGTGGGAGGAAACGGAGATCTCGAAGAAAACCACGCAGGTCACGGGATAAACGTGCAAACTCTAAACTCCGTACAGGACAGCGCCCGTAGTCGGGGATCGAACCCGGGTCTCCGGCGCTAAGCGCGTAGCGCTGTAAGGCAGCGACATCTACCGCTTTTTGCGCCACCGTGGCCCGCCGTGACCCAGCGGGTCAAGCATCATCGCTGGACAACGTGGATAGACTTTACTTTGGAATTAAGACTTTAGAGATAGTGCGGAAACAGGCCCTTCGGCCCCACCGAGTCCGTGCCCGGCCCCCCAGCGATCGTACGCTGGTTCTACCCTACACACTAAAGGGGCAATTTACAGTTCAACCAGAGAAGGTCAGTCCAGTTTGAGTTTAATTGCCCCGTGTATCGGGGGTACAGTGAGAAGCTTCTGTTGCGTGCTAACCAGTCAGCAGAGTTAAAGACAATACACGATTACAGTCGGCGGCGGGCCACTTTCACAGTGTACAGATACAGGATAAGGGAAATAAACGTTTACCCTAATGCAAGGTAAAGCCAGCAAAGTCCGATCAAGGATAGTCCGAGGGTCACCAATGAGGTAGATAGCAGTTCAGGACCACTCTCTGGCTGTGGTAGGATGGTTCAGTTAGCCCCTGAAAAAAAAAAATTTTTAAACGGCTGGGAAGAAACTGTCCCTGAATCTGGAGGTGTGCGTTTTCACGCTTCTGTACCGCACTTGCCCTATTGGAGGGAGAGGGGGAGAAGAGGGAGTGGCCGGGTGATGACTGGTCCTTGAATGATGCTGCTGGCCTTGCCGAGGCAGCGTGAGGTGTAGATGGAGTCAGTGGAAGGCAGGTTGGTTTGTGTGACATTGGTCTGGGGGGCTGCGTTCTGCAATTCGCTGCAATTTCTTGTGGTCTTGGATGGAGCTGGTCCCAAACCAATGGGAGAATTGGGAGGGAAACCAGAGCACCCGGAGAAGAAGAAAACCCACGCAGTCACTGGGAAAAAGTGCAAAACTCAGGAAAAGTTTCCTCCTGGGTGCTCCTGGTTTTCTCATGTGGGCCTGTCCCACATTAACACGATTTTTTCCGCGTAAGTGGGACATAAAGATGTTGAAAGATGAGCGTCCCACTTGCAGGCTTGTGGGCGGGTTTCCCCCAGTGCGCAGGGAATGGGATAGCACAGAACTAGTGGTGGTGGAGGGCGGGGGACTCGGTGGGCCGAAGGGCCTGTTTCTGCGCTGGATCTCCAAAATTAAAATGTCGTTTGTATTCTCGCTGCCATCACATTCCAATCACAGCTGCACTTTCCTATTCCGATCTTCTCTCCGATTCTAAGGGCAAGTATCTAACTAAATAAACGTTCCTTTCTCTTCCGTCAGCTATTATTAGTACAGCGGACAAAACAGGCACCACCCTCCCCCTGTAGCAGATTCGAGCGAGCACAACTTACTTTAAATGCTACTAAATCTTTTGCTGGTTCTAGAAATGTGACTCCACGCCCCCCCCCCCCCCCCCAAAGCAAGAAAAAAATATCCATTACTCCACCAGTTGTGATATTTAATTTTCCTACATCATTCAGCCCCGGAGTTTTTTTTTTTCCTAAGTAAGACTGTCTAATGAGTTGAATTGCATGCGCAGCGCAGCTTGCTGTCACTGGCTTTTCATGTTTACAGTAGGATTAGGTTTAGTTTACTTTAGAGATACTTAGCATGGAAACAGGCCCTTTCAGCCCATCGAGTCTTGCCAACCGACTGATCGCCCGTTCACACTAGTTTTAGTTTTAGTTTAGTTCAGAGGATTCAGCCCGGAAACAGGCCTTCGGCCCACGGAGCCCGCACTGACCAGCGATCCCCGCACGTGGGCACAACCCTACACACACACTAGGGGCAATTTTTCCTTTTGCAATTATACCAAAGTACACAAACCCACGCCGATTTAAACCTACAAACCTGGTTCGTATTGGGAGTGTGGGAGGAAACTGAAGATTTAGGTGAAAAGCCACGCAGTCACGTGGGCCATGATCGGTGGGCCAGCGACTGAGGGCCCAAGGGCCTGTCTACCCAGCGGGGGTGGGCAGCGTGGAGGGGCACCAAGGGCAATGACTGAGGGCCCAAGGGCCTGTCTACCAGCGGGGTGGGCAGCGACTGAGGGCTGAAGTGCCTGTCTTCCCCAGCGGGGTGGCAGCGACTGTGGGGGTCTACCAGCCTGGGCCAAGGGCCTGTCTACCCAGCCGGGTGGGCAATGACTGGAGGGCCCAAGGGCCTGTCAACCCACGGGGTGGGCAGCGACTGAGGGCCCAAGGGCCTGCCACCACTGAGGGCCAAGGGCCTGTCTACCCAGCCGGGTGGGCAGCGACTTGGAGGGCTGGCCAGCGGACGGAGGGCCCCAAAGGGCCTGTCTACCCAGGAGGTTGATGGGCAGTGACTGAGGGCCGAAGGGGCCTGTCTACCCCGGTGGGCAGCGACTGAGGGGGCCCAAGGGCCTGTCTACCCAGCCGGGGTGGGGCAGCAGGACTGAGGGCCCCAAGGGCCTGTCTACTCCAGCCGGAAGTGGGCAAGGGGACTGAGTTGGGGGGCCTTTTACCCAGCGCGGGTAAGAGCGACTCGCAGGGCTTGGAAGGGGGGGGTAAAACCCAAGGTGGGGTTGGCAGCGGCTGAGGGCCAAAGAGGGCTTGGAGGGACCCTATACCGCTAACAGCGTGGTGGGCAACAGAGGGGCCCAAGGGCCCTACCAGGGGCGGGCGTTAGAACTGACCCAAAGGGCTTGTTCTACCCAGGCGGGGGAAAAGTGGGGCAGCGGGGGGGGGCAGGGGGACTGAGGGGCGGGGGGGGGCGTGTGGGGGGGACTGAGGGGGGGCTGTCTACCCAGCCCGGCGGGGGCAGCGACTGGGGGGCCCAAGGGCCTGTCTACCCGCGGCGGCCTGGGCAGGGGGGCAGCGACCCCCCCCCCCCCCCCCCCCCCCCCCCCCCTCGGAGGGCTGAAGAAGCCCCCCCCCCCCCCCCGGCCTGTCTACCCAGCGGGGGTGGGCAGCCGCAGGTAGGGTGGGGGCGTATAGAGCGGCAGGCGATGACTAACCTCTCTGAGCAGGCTGGTTTTCGGTAGCGTCCCTCCAGCGTGCAGTTCCAACGCTCGAAGCGGAACTGGTACTGGCATCCAGGGCGCTCATGCTGATGGCTTTTCCATCAGGGTCTCGGCCACGCCGGGGTCGCGCCGGGCACATCCGTCGCTGCTTGCGCTCCAGCTTCAAAACCGGTCGCATACTCCATAACCACCTTGAAGTGGGCCTTGCCGTGTGTCTGCTCCTGCTCCGCCTGCCTGGCTCAGTGGCAAGGAGGTGAGGGGCTCATTGCCCCGTTAAACAACTGACTGCGGACTGCTGCGGGCGGGGGGCCAGGAGGGAAGCCAGAACAAGGACTGTGAGCAACAGCACCAGCTAAACGGCAAAGGTCCTATAACGGAGCAAGATAGACCACTCTCCTGCAAAAAAATGCAACGGGCTGACGTAGTAGTTACGCAACGGAGCGGGACGTGGGCCTTGTTTCCATCCATTTCATGAACCCTACCACCGACCCGGACCCCGACCGCCCCGACCCGACCCGACCCACGCCGACCCGACCCGCAGTGTAATCAGCATCGCTTTGCGGGGGGAACAGTTTGTGGTTAATAAATTAAAATTCTGAAAATTGAGGAGAAGGATTTTTATTAAAAAAAATAAAACCAAATAACTTTGATTTTTTACAAGGGATGTTTCCCCTCCGTAACCGGTTTCCGTTCCGCACTAGTATCTTTGCTCCGCTGCGGGACCTTTGGTGCGGAGACGGAAGCCGGTTACGGAAATGGGGCCGATAATTACACCGTGAATCTGCCCATGACCGTACCACGTCTTTTTGGTCGATGGGTGGACCCCCCACCCTATCTTGCTCGCTGAAGGATGTTTGCTAAACGGTAGTCAAGCGTCACGCGTCACGTGTCACGGGGCGATTTATTGTCGTACCGTGTTCCACCAGATAGACGAATGACATTCTTACTTGCAGCAGCACACACCAACTATATGGAAAACATCGTAACACTGCGAACAACATTATAAAAAGGAGAGAGAAAATGTCCAGTGTGGTGTATGTACAGACGCTCCCCAGATTTAACCATTGCTGCGACTTGCGATATTTCGACGTGACGATCGGGCGAACAGCTCCGACAACGGCAGCGAGCCGCGCGTCACAGTCCGGTCACGCGATCACAAACGTAGTAAAAGTAAACGCGTTTTCGACTTGCGATGGGTTTATTTTATCGGTAAATTATCCCCCATCGTAGGTCGAGGAACAGCTGTGTACACACACTCACCAAAAATGCACAAACACATATATATATAGGGGTCATTTCATATGTATATTTATATATTTATATATATATACAATGTGTGCGCGCGTGAGTGACTTTGCGTGTGTATAAATGGGCCGAAAGGGACGGGTCGGTGGGTCCGACTTGGCTTTAATTTAATTCTGCTTCAAATTACTTTATTACAAACCAACCTCCCTTCTCCTCGACTCCATCCCCACCTCTAAACGTCTGGCCTCGGCAAGGCCAGCAGCATCATCAAGGGACCAGTCGCACCCCGGCCACTCCTCTTCTTATTCTCCTCTTCCCTTCAGCTTCTTCCTTCTCTCTCCGCTCTTTCCACCTTCTCTCCACCCTCTCCCCCGTCGGGCACGAGGTACAGAAGTGTGAAAACAAACGCACACCTCCAGAATTCAGGGGTCAGTTTCTTCCCAGTGTTATTTTCAGGCAAACTCAACCAACTAGAGAGCTTAAGGGCTTGGTCCCCACATCGCGGACTCGCGACTTGGCTCGCAAAATTACGCGACCTCGGTGGTCGCTTGCTTGAGGTGTACGTATGCGGGCACCGTTATGGCCGCGCGGGGGCCGGTCCCACTTCTTAGATGGGCGCGGAGTTGTGCGGGGCTGGTCCCGATATCGCGCGGGACTTCCAGGAATTCTGGCAGGTGGCCGAAATCTTCACACTTTACGAATGTTTCAATATTTGACAGACAATCAAACTGTGATGTGGATAGGACAGGTTTAGGGGGATATGGACCAAGCGCAGGCATGGTGGGACTAAGTGTAGATGGGGCATGTTGGCCGGGCATGGGCAAGTTGGGCCAAAGGGCCTGTTTCCACGCTGCATCACCTATACCTCTCTTTTTTTTTTTTCTCAAAATATGTATTTAATTTAACGCTGCGCGACCTTTCGAGTTCTATTTGTTATTGCTAAGGAAACACTCTGAAACATTAATGATGAGCTCTGGGGGGAGGGGGGGGGGGAAAGGTGATCTATCATAAACACATTAGGAGGCTGGTTTAAGTTTTGGTCTATTCTACTCACCCGGGTCCTAAAGAGCACCTTAACCTCCGCCACCGTTAACCAAACATGCGCGCACGGCCAAAACCACTCCACTTCATCTCGGGATAATTGGACAAAGTCTTACGCAGCAAGATTGCAAAAAAAAAGATACAGACAGAAGAGGGAGAAGAAAGGACGAAAAGGGAAAAAACAAAGCAAATGCCTGGAGAAAGATCTGGTGCGAGGGGACAAAAGTGCACTAGAAGTGCCCGGAACCTGCAAACTCCGTGCAGACAGCCACCGGACACGCCCGTAGTCAGGATCGAACCCTGGTGTCTGGCACAGTGAGGCAGCAAATCCACCATGCCGCTCTAATTGTAAAATCACTCGTATCGGGTATGATCATGATCCATATTGAAATATGGCGGTGCAG
Source organism: Okamejei kenojei (assembly GCA_035221665.1). Taxonomy (NCBI): domain Eukaryota; kingdom Metazoa; phylum Chordata; class Chondrichthyes; order Rajiformes; family Rajidae; genus Okamejei; species Okamejei kenojei. Next base: position 40,789 of record JAVHYY010000398.1, on the reverse strand, counting down.
GCTCGGAATGGCCTACTCCTGCACCTAAGTTCTAGGTTTTTCTAAGTAATCCGGTATATAGTCCCTTTCCTGTGCTGACTGGGATAGCACGCCAACAAAGCCCTTTTCACTGTACCCTCGGTACACGTGGAGAAGAATAAACTAAACTATTTGTAGTTCTCCAACTAGTCTGACTGACCTCCTGATTACATTTTATCTTTTGGTAGACAAAAACTGCTGGAGAAACTCAGGCGGGTGCAGCAGCATCTATGGAGCGAAGGAAATGGCAACGTTTTCGGGCCGAAACCCTTCTTCATACTGGGTTTAATGTTATCTTTGTCTCTAACGTCTCGCCGTTCACCTTCCTCGAGCTAACAATCAAATTCTACGGTTGTCTTTGAACTCTACCCCCTTTGAAAATCTCATTTTCCAACACCCTTAACCCTTCCTGTATCTTCTCCTTGCCTCCCACTTCCCCTGACTCTCAGTCTGAAGAAGGGTCTGTGTGTGACGAGCCGAGCAGTGACCCTCGTGTTACCCTAGCTTCGTTAGCTTTGTGCCAACGTTGACAGCTGCTTGTTGCGTGCTAACCAGTCAACGGACAACCAGCGCGGCAACGTTGGCCGCAGCGCGAGAGTTGCTGCTACAGACCCGGGTTCCATCCCGACTAAGAGGGTACTCTCCTGTGAACACGGAGTTTGCACCTCTCCCCCATGACCTGAGCGTGGAAGGGTTTCTCCGTAGGTGTTGACCCGGTTTTCTCCCCCACACTCCAAAGAGTGGGGGGTTTTGCAGTGTTAAATTGCTTTATTATAGGAGGTGGTTTGTCTCCCTAGGGGGAGGAGGGGGGTGGGAGGGGGAGGAGAGGACAGCAGAGAGGAAGGGGGGAGAGGAGGGGAGAGAGGAGGGGGGGGCGAGAGAGGTGGGGGGAGGGGGGAGAGGTTGGGGGGGAGAAAGGGGGAGAGGAGGAGAGGAGTGGAGTGGGGGAGGAGAGTGGGGGAATGGGAGAGCGGGAGGGAGAGAGTGGGGGGAGAAGAGTGGGGGAGAGGAGGGGGAGAGAGGGAGGGGGAGAGAGTAGGAAATGGGAGAGGGAAGAGGGGGGGGAGTGGGGAGAGAGTGGGGGGGGGAGGCGGGGGGAGAGTGGGGGGGAGAGAGAGTGGGGGATAGAGTGGGGATAGAGTGGGTGAGAGTGGGGGGATAGAGTGGTGGGGAGAGGATTGTGGGGAGATGAGGGGGGGGAGAGGTGGGGGAGAGAGGGGGGGGGAGAGAGTGGGGGAGAGCAGTGGGGGGGAGAGAGGGGGGGAGGGGAGAAGAGTGGGGGAGAAGGGGGGGGATGAGTGGGGTGTGTGTAGAAATGGGGGGAGGAGAGTTTGGGGGATCTAGGGGAGGGGGAGAGGTGGAGGTGGGATATGGGGTGAGGGAGTGGATGTTGGGATGGGGGTCTCTCGGTTATGGATCTCTATTGTTTCTCTCTTTTTTCTCTCTATTTTGCTCTCATTTTGTCTCTATTTTTCTCTCGATTGTTTCTCTCTTTTTCTATGTTTTTTTTCTCGCTTTTTATTCTCTCTATTTGTCTGCTTTTTTTCTCCTATTTTTCTCCTCTATTTTGTCTCCTTTTCTTCGTTTGTTCTCAATCAAAAACTCACTCCCCGGGTCGAAAGATCAGGCCCTTGACCTGCCCGTCCCGGATAAGAGTTTACCTGTTTCTACAAACCTGCGAAGATTGTTTTCCATAACCATCAGCGGGTGCTTGTTCATCACTTGGACGGGGTTCAAGGGGGTGAAAGTGCAGCCAGCACTGCCCTGCCTGCCGCGATGCAGAGTCCCCAGAGCCACTCGGGCCCCAGCCCCCGCTCCCCTGCTCCAAGCAGCCTCATGACATCATTACCTTATGACATTATGGGGCGTAGTGAAAAGGCAATAGACCATTTTCTGACAGCTCCCCTCACTGTAAGTTGGCAGCGGCCCACCTCATTTTTATTTATATAAGGAAGCAATTATAGCAGCAGCTGTTCTGATGCCCGCATTTTTTCCAGTCCCTGGTTTTTGACATAACCATTGACTCGCTCTGGACTGAGAAAACTAATATCCCACACAAGGGCGCACAAGCTGGTGCTCTCTCTACCACCCAACACCTAATAAAAGGCACACTCTGGCATTTAGACTCATAGTCCATAGAGTACACAGTGTGGCCGACTCGCCCACACTGGCCAACAATGCCCCAGCTACACCAGTCCCACCTGCCTGCCTGCGATTAGGTAGTCCAACCCCTCCCAAACTGGTCCTATCCATTGTACCTGTCTAACTGTTTCTTAAACGTTGGGATAGACCCAGCCTCAAGTACCTCCTCCGGCAGCTCGTTCCATTACACAGGGTACTGAAGAAGGGTCTTGACCCAAAACGTCGGCCTTATTTCCTTCTCTCCTCCACAGATGCTGCCTCAAACCCGCTGTGAGTTACTCCAGCAGTTTTTGTCATTCTACATTTTTGATGAACTTTTGTCCCCTTTTGATCTCTCATTTTCACGCCTTACCCTTCCATAACTCTATTTTCTTCCTACTCCCCTGGCTCTCAGTCTGAAGAAGGATCTCGTCCCAAAAACGTCACCCATTCTCTCTCTAGAGGTACTGCCTCACACTATCTCCTCTGGCAGCATTGGTTTTTTTTTTTCGTTCCATACGCCCACACCCACCTTTGTGGGAAAACGTTAGGGTTTGACCCAAGTCCCTGCCCTGGAACACACCTCGTCCAGCAGCATCATCAAGGGACCTAGTCTCACCCCGGCCAACTCCCTCCTTCATCCCCTCCTTCCCATCGGGCGGGCAAGAGGTACAGAAGTGTGAAAACAAACTGCAACCAACCTCCAGATTCAGGGGCAGTTTCTTCCCAGCTGTTATCAGGCCAACTGAATTCGACCGACCATGCCATCCAAGTTGGTCTAACCTCCCATCGACCACGTTGGGAAACCTTCGGACTATCTCCCAATCGGCCGTTACCTGTTGCACTAAACGTTATTCCTTTCATCCTGTATCGTTTTAGACTTCAGCTATACAGCTGACACAAACACCAAATCTGTGCCAACCAGCGATCCACCCACTGTGCGAGCACTTAACCTATGCACTGGGACCAGATTCAAGAGTTTTTAGCCCGGCTGCCGCCAAGCACAGCGCCAGAGGACCCGGGTTCGAGCCCGGGACTACTACGGCGTCTGTCTGTACAGAGTTGCAAAGATCTCATTTTTTGTCATCCGCTCTCTCCCCACGACCTGCGAGGGTTTTCCCCTTCTCCCCTTCCCTTTCCTTTCCTTTTCTGTCTTCCTCCGAGATCTTCAGTTCCCTTCCACACACCCCAAAAGATTGTGTGCAGGGTTTGTAGGTGAATGGGCTTGGTATAAGTGTAAAATTGTCCCTAGTGGGTGTAGGGTGGTGTTAGTGTGCGGGATCGTCTGGTCGGCACGGCCCGGTGGGTGGGCTGAAGGGCCTGTTTCCGCGCTGTATCACTGAATTAAAAGGGAACCTCGTGGCACAGTTCACGCAGCCTCAGGCAAACCTGTGGAGCAGAGAGGGATATTACTCATCACATTGGAGGAAAAGCGTACCCAGTGGAAAATCTTTTAGGGTCATCTAATTGATTTTTTTTTTAGCTATAATGAAGCGAAATGTCAAAATTTGATCGGGCGTAATTTGTACATGTGGGAAAGTTTTCAACATTTTCTTCAACCCTCTCTGGGAGCCCGAGTGAAAAATGAGGAAGTGAGTGGTAAGGAGCAACACATCGGGTAAAGCTGGAGGGAAACGGAGCAGCGGCTACTGCACACACACACCACACACAGTCAGGGACAAGCGGCGCAACCACACAGTGGGGTGTGGGCGAGTCTGGATACAACCTGGCAGGTGTGACCACAGGACACAGAGGACCACAGGAGACAGGAGTGGGACAGAGAGGGGGGGGGGACCAGGGGGGACAGAGAGCGGAAGGGAGACAGACAGAAGTGGAGAGGACAGGAGACAGAATAGACTGGAGAACAGAGAGACAGAGACAGAGAGGAACATAGAGACAGAGATGACAGTGAGAGACAGAGAGACAGACAGAGAGACAGAGAGACAGAGATAGACAGAGAGACAGAGAGACAAGAGACAAGGGAGATACCAGAGAGACAGAGAGACAGAGAGACAGACAGACAGAGAGACAGAGAGATAAGAGACAGAGAGACATGAGAGACATAGAGAGACAGAGAGACAGAGAGACAGAGAGACAGAGAGACAAGAGAGAGAGAGAGGACAGGAGAGACAGAGAGAGAGAGGACAGAGATAGAAGAGAGACAAGACAGGGAGAGGAGACAGAGAGAGAGAGGGGAGAGAGACACACAACAGGAGGACACACACACAGTGGGGGTGGGGAGTCTGGATACACAACCTGGCTGGTGTGACACAGACACAGAAACCGGACAGAGACAGGGAGAGACAGGAGAGAGGACAGAGAGAGAGACGAGAGAGAGAGACAGAGAGACAGAGAGTACACAGTGGAGGGGCCACCCAGTGGAGGTTCTATATACAACCTGGCAGTGGTGACACAGAGAAAGAAAGGCAGGGAGAGTGACAGGGAGAGAGAGAGACAGGACAAGGACAGAGCCAGAGAGAGACAGAGAGAGGAGGAGAGAGACACACAGAGAGAGAGGAAAGAGAGACGAGAAAGAGAGAGAGAGAGAGGACAGGGCAGACAGACCGAGACACAGAGAGAGAAAAGAAAGAGACAGCGAGGGGAAAAGGGGAGAAAAAAAGAGAGAAAGAAAAAAAGAAAGGAAGGAAAGGAAAGTGAAAGAGAGAGGAAGAGTGGAGGGATGGGAGAGAGAGAGGAGAGAGAGAGAGAGAGAGAGAGAGAGGGAGAGAAAGAGACACAAAAGAAAGCGATGACATGTGAGAAAGAGAGAGAGAAGAGAGAGGGAGAGAGAGACACAGAGACTGGGACCCCCGCTGGTCACCGCCACAGACACCTGCGCTGTGTCTCCTAAATTAACTAAACTAATGAGTCATAGAATGACACAAAAAGCGTGGGAAACAGGCCCTTTAGGCCCCACTTGCCCACACTCGGCCAAACATTGTCCTCAGCTACAACACTCGTGCCTAACCTGCCCGCTGTGGTTCCACATCCCTCCCTCCAAAAACCTGTTGAACTGTTTCATTCAATGGCCTGTCCCACTTACGCGACCTTTTGGCTCGCAAATTACGCGACCTCGTGGTCGCTTGGGCGTACGGGCACCGTATGGCCGCGCGGGACGCCGGTTCCCACTTAGAAGCGCGGTGTTGTGCGGGGTTCCGGTCCCACTTAGAAAAAGCGCGGAAGTTGTGCGGGGGTCGGTCCACTGTAGAAAGCGCGGAGTTGTGCGGGTGGGGAACGGTCGGTCCCACTTTAGAAGCGCGGAGTTGTGCGGGGGGCCGGTCCCACTTAGAAAGCGCGGTTGTTGTGCGGGGTCGGTTTTCCCACTTAGAAGCGCGGTAGTTGCGCTTGGGGCGGTGTCTCGTTAGAAGCGCGGGAGTTGTGCGGGGGGGCCGGTCCAACGTTAGAAAGACGCGGAAAGTTGTGCGGGGCCGGGTTTCCCACTTAGGCTGCGGGACGGGTTGGCGCGGTGCCGGGTCACGCCTAGAAAGGCGGAGTGTTGTGCGGGCGGGGCTGATCTGACTTCGCGCTACGGCGTCCGAAATTCTTGCAGTGGCCGAAAATCTTCGTTACGCCAACGGCCTGTCGGCCCTTGTACGCACCGCTAGGCGCCATTGCAGTCGTACGCAGCGTCTTGACAGCGCACAGCCAGAGCAACGCGTGGCGATGCATGGACGACGCCCAACAGCCCAGGGCCGCCGTGCGACGCCCCAATCCAGTCGGTGGAGGGGCCCGCCTCCTGCCCAGCTGCTTGGGAAGCGTGACGCAAATGACGTCACGCGTGAACCTCCGCTTTTTTTCCGGTTGGTGGCGCCTAAACGCACGCAATCGCGTGCAAGTGGGACAGGCCCTTAAACGGTGGGAGCCCCAGCCTCAAAACTACCTCCTTTCTGGCAGCTAATGCGAGAACCACAAGTCGCTGCGACGCAGCAAGAATGCGGTAAAACCAAACGGCGGTGTTGGGCTGCGAGATCCTGACCCCCGCTTACAAAAAGGTGGCGAACACTTGCCCAGTCCGTCACGGGGCACTGACCGCCACAACCATCAAACGGATCTACAGGATATATTGTTCAAAAGGACAGGTGGGGGAACCAAGGAGAGTTTCACAAGTTAATACGAGTAGAATTAGGCCATTCGGCCCATCCAGTCCATCCCGCCATTCAGTCTTGGCTGACTGCCCTTTTTTTTTTTTTTTTTTTTTTTTTTTTTTTTTTTTTTTTTTTTTTTTTTTTTTTATTTTTTTTTTTTTTTATTTTTTTTTGGCTTTTTTTTTTTTTTTTTTTTTTTTTTTTTTTTTTTTTTTAATTCCCATTTTTTTTTTTTTTTTTTTTTTTTTTCTTCCCCCTTTTTTTTTTTTTTTTTTTCCCCCCTTTTTTTTTGCCTTTTTTTTTTTTTTCCTAATTTTTTTTTTCCCCCTCGCCTCTTTTTTTGACTTTTTTTTCCTGTTTTTTTTTTTTTTTGGTTATTTTTTTTTTCCTCCCCCCCCTTTTTTTTTTTTTTTTTTCTACCCTTTTTTTTTTTTTTTTTTTTTTTTTTTTTTTTTTTTTTTTTTTTTTTTTTTTTTTTTTTTTTTTTTTTTTTTTTTTTTCCCCCCCCCTTTTTTTTTTTTTTCTTCTCCCCCATAACCCTTGGACACCCGCTCTAATCAAGAATTTGTCTATCTCTGCCTTAAATATTATCCCCGGTGACTTGCGCCTCCACAGTCCTCAGTGGCAATGAGGCCGGATTCTGGATACTTTCAAGTGAGGGGCTCTTAAAGATAAGCGGAGTCAGGGGATATGGGGAGAGGCATGGAACAGGGTACTGATTGGGGATGATCAGCCATGTTCACATTGAATGGCGGTGCTGGCTCGAAGGGCCGAATGGCCCACTCGTTGCACCCTATTGTCCTGTTGTCTATTGAGTTCCACAGATTCCACCACCCTCTGACTAAAGATTTCCGTTCCTCCTCACCTCTTTTTCTAACAAGCGTCCTTTAATTCTGAGGCTGTGCCCTCAGGTCCTAGACTCCTCCCACCAAAGTGGATACCACATCCTCGTTCCCCATCCACTCCTATCTATTGCCTTTCATTACTCTGTAATTTCAATTTTGTTTCCCCCCCCCCCCCCATTGTAAAAAAGAACGAAAACTCTTGGAGACACAAGGAAACTGCAGGGGTAGGCTTCTTTACTCAAAGTGCTGGAGTAACTCAGCGGGTCAGGTTAACATCTGTGGAGGGTAATGGACAGGGACGTTTCAGTCGAGACCCTCCTTCAGTCACATAGGAGACATAGACAATAGGTTGCATCAGGGAGTAGGCCATTCTCGGCCCTTCGAGCCAGCACCGCCATTCACTGTCTGATCAAGGCCTGATCATCCCCAAATCAGTACCCCGTTCCTGCCTTCTCCCCCATATCCCCTGACTCCGTTAGCCCGAAGAGTTAAATCTAACTCTCTCTTGAAAACATCCAGTGAACCGGCCTCCACCGCCTCCTGTGGCAGAGAATCCCACAGATTTTCACAAAACTCTCTGGGTGAAGATGTTCTTCCCACATCTCTGTCACTCTGGCCTTTCGCTGGGTAGAGAGATGAGGGGATCTTGGATTTCGACGAAATGTTCAACGAGGTTGTTAATGAGGATATAACTTCTTCCTCGTATTTCAGAAGATTGGAAGAGATTGGACATAGTCGAGAAGTCCCTATGTAAAGAGGAATCTTTCAAACATCCGAGCCGAGCGAATGCAGGTTTTGACCGGGGGCGTGGGGCAAGCGGCCCCCTCTAGTGCTTCACCCTGGGGCGCTGCTCGGCAACTCGCAAGAGGCAAACCAAGTGTCGCATACATAAACTTTGCGGAGCAAGAAGGAGCAGGTGGTTCAACACCCACAAAAGGGACAACAGGTAAAATCAGCGGGTCAGGTTGGGCAGACTGAAGAAGGGTCTCCACCCAAAACGTCACCCTACCATGTTTTCTCACAGACCCGCTGATTACTCCACATCTGGTGAAAGTCACAAACCTAACCATACCCACAGCTGCGCTGACCCGCTGAGTTTTTACTCCAGCACTCTGTGAAACGTCACCTAAATTTCCCCACGTCATGCTGCCTGACCCGCTGAAGTGACCTCCAGCACTCTGTGAAACTCACCCTATCAAACATGGTTCTCCACAGATGCTGGCTGCTGCTGCCTGACCCGCTGAGTTACTTACTCCAGCACTCTTGAAACGTCACCACCTCTCACATGTTCCCCCACAGATGCTGCCGCCTGACCCGCCATGAGTGACTCCATCACTTCTGTTAAACGCTTCACCTATACCCTTTTATTCCCTCTCAAGAATGTTATGGTTCCCAGGCTGAGTGACTCCAAGCCCCCAAAACTCTGTGTCTTTAATGTGGAAAAACATAAAACTTGTCTTTTCCTGATTAGTGTGGGTGTTCAGGAGGGGTTTAGGGGGGGGGGGGGGGGGGGAGGGCAGGAGAATGGGGTTGGGAGGGAGAGATAGATCAGCCTGATTGAATGGTGGGGTATGAATGGCCTAATCTGCTCGTAATCATTTATGAACAATGATTCATTTAGAGGGGATACAGGCAGGGACAAGGAAACAGGCCCTTCGGCCACCGAGTCCATGCCGACCATCGATCATACTGTTTCGCCAGGAGTTCATGTTATCCCACTTTCTCTCCCACTCCCTACACAACACTCGGGGCAATTTACAGAGGGCCAGTAACCCGCAAACCCGCACCGCCTTTGGACGTGGGAGGAAACCGGAGCAGCCGGAGGAAATCCAGTGGGGTCCCACGGTGGGTAAGAGCGTGCAAACTCCTTACAGGCAGCACCTGCGGGCCAAGATCGGACCCGGGTCACTGGCGCCGGGGAGGCAGCAACTCTACGTGCGTCTCCGTGCCAGCATTTTGTGCCTAGCTCACGGGAGGGAATCCAAGTTTGAATAGTGTGTGTTCAGAGGTTTGTCTGTGAAGCAAGCTCTAGTCATTCTTATATTTGGCAAGGGATGGATGGCAAATGTGCTGCAATTTTTCATCCACCCCATTGTGTGACTGGACCTCGTTCATACAAGCCTTGTCACATGTACCTGGGTGCAATGAAATCCTTTTTGTTTGTTTGATAGTCCAGTAAAAACCATACTATAACATAGCAGGCACAATGACCTTGAAAAGGACGATACCTTTAGGAAGGAGGTTTTTTCGTTTAGTTTGGAAGATACAGCGCTGGGGATATAGGGAACGGGAAAAAAACAGGCTCCCTTCGGCCCACCGGAAGGCCCGCCCCGACCAGCGTGTGATGAATTCATACCACCTGCAACTCCTCCAAACTATCTATTTTGCATCCGCTGGCTTCTAGGATGGTCAACATCTCTACCATCCGTGAGAAAACATAAGGGGTAGGCTTGTGCGATCGCTTCGGCCCAAACCTCCGCTCGGTCCGCACTAACCAACCTGGATTCTTCCCGGGGGCTCAATAGCACTTTCACGTCCCCCTCCCATTCCTTAATTCTGACCTTCTGTTCCTGGGCCCTCCTCCATGGTTCAGAGTGGAAGTTCCCACCGCTAAAATTGGGAAGGAGCAGCAGCAACTCAATATTTCGCTTTGGGGGTAGTATTTCACCCTGCGGTTACGAAACATTACATCTTCTCCAACTTAAAGGTAGTCCCTGCTTTCTCCTCCTTCCCCTCCCCCCTTTCCAGGCTCTCCCAACTGGCCCACTGTTCTCGCCTTTCCCCACCCCCCCCCCCGCCCCCTCCCCCCCCCCCCCCACACACCCCCACATTCAGTTGTTCTGATTAAGGGGACCTGAAACGTCGCCTATCTCCTTCGCTCCGTTTTTGATGCTGCCGCACCCGCTGAGTTTCTCCAGCACTTTGTCTACCTTCGATTTTCCAGCATCTGCAGTTTCCTTCTTGATCATTGAGCTCGCTTGATTATATCCAGTCATTTCATATTACACATCCGGCACACTAACACAAGCTACACACACTAGGGGACAATTTTTTACCCTTACACCAGGTAACCCACCGAGCCAATGAAATACCTACAAGCCTGCAGTCTTTGGAGGAGTGTGGGAGGGGAGGAAACCGAAGATCTCGGAGAACAAAAAAAAACCACGCAAGGTCAGGGGAGGAGAAGGGAGAACGTTTTGCAAACTCCGTACAAGACAGCGCCCGTGATCAGTCGGGATGGAGCCCGGGTCCCGGCCCTACAAGCGCTGTGAGGGGCAGCGGGGACTCTACCTTGCGGGGCCACCGTGCCCACACAGGAGGTGAGGAGGAATGTCTCTTGTTCAGGACGGTGGCAAATCCGGGGGCAGAGATATAGATAGATTGTTCGGTCAGTGCGGTGTGGTCAGAGGTTACGGGGAGGAGGAGGGCAGGAGAATGGGGCTAGGAGGGAGAGATAGGAATCAGCCATGATTGAGCGGCCGGGAGTTAGACTTGATGGGGCCGGCCGAAATGCCTAATTCTGCTCCTATTCCATTTGAACCTTATCATTACTTAAGTCAGAAGTTGGGTATGAACAGTAGGCAGAAGGCAGTACATTTTAGCAGCACTGGGGACTTCTGTACCACTGTACCTGCTGCTCCAAGTATTTAGTAATACATCTTTTCTGTAGCTTCAGAAGAGGCTACAGAGGCAAGAAGATCCGTGCATGGGAGTGGAGCTAAGGAGCACAAGCAGGCAGCACAATCTGGAGTGTGTGGAGGGCATGGGGCCAGGCACCCCACAGCTTCAATGTAAAAACACCTGCCCCACAATAAGAGGGTGACACAGCGGTTATGAGTCGCTGGTTCCAGCATTTACCGCGCTGGGAGACCCGGTTTCCATCCCGGCTACGGGTGCTGTCTGTTTACGGGGGAGTTCTTTCCAAAGTTTTCTTCTCGGAGAAGCAGCCCGAGTTTACTCCAGCACTTTGTGTTCATTACAGCTCTGTAAACCAGCATCTGCAGGAGTTTTCACTCGTGTCTGATCCCCCTCTCCGTTTTGTAGATTGTTCCTTGTTTGAAGAAAACCTCTTGAAGGGGCTTGTTTGCATTTGGATGTTGGCATTCCTACCCGACCATTAATCATAAAAACGTGTTGCAAAGGAAAAACTGCAGATTGGCTTTAAAAACCGGACAAGGGGACACAGAATGCTGGAGTAACTCTGCGGGTCCGGCAGCACCTCTAGCGAGAAGGAAGAGGCGACATTACGGGTCGGAGGACCCTTCTTCAGGGACTGAAGAACGAAAATGTCCACCCGTTCCTTCTCTCTAGAGATGCGGCTGTGTCCCGCTGAGTTACTCCAGCATTTTTGTAATTACCATTTTAATTTAGTTTGAGAGATTACAGTGTGGAACACTGGACCCTTCGGGCCCAAGCGAATGAAGCAGCGGGCCAAAGCGATCCCCGCACACTAACACTACACTACACACACAAATTGGGACTATTTTTACTCTTACCCACCAGCCAATTGAACCTTAACAAACTAAGGGTCTCGACCCGAAAAACGTCGCCTTTCTCCTTCACTCCTTAGATGCTGCTGCACCCCCACTGAGTTTTCTCCATGGCCTTTGTTTGTGTACCTTCGATTCTCCAGCATCTGCAGTTCCTTCTTTAACAACCTGGAGATAGGGGGACCACGGGGTGGACCTGGAGTAACTTGGGAGTAACGGCTGGAGTAAATTTGGGGTCTCGACCCGAAAAACATCACCCAGTCCTTCTCTCCGGAGATGCTGAGTTACTCCAGCGTTTTTGTGTCGGGATTGTTTCATGTTAGGCTTGGATCAATTAGAGTTCCAACTCACAGCATGTATTTCACACTCATATTTGGTTTCAAATGATGAACTATGGTCCATTTTATTCCCGTTTTGTGAGTGATAGGAACAGGAATTAGGGGGCCATTCGAACCCACCATCGGGTCACCACTTCTGGCCATTCAATCGTTTGGTGTTCAAGAGGATTCATTGATGCCAGCTGGCTTAATTAACAATGATATAGCTTGAAAACTGTCGAAGTATATTAATAGTTACAGGATAACATTTTTATTGCCTTATTGGTGTTTAGTGTGATTTTACTAAAATCCCTTTTAGCTTAGTTTAGGAGTTTTTATAAGTTCATAGGTGATTGGAGCAGAATGAGGCCATTTCGGGGGGGGACCCCATCAAAGTTCTACTCCACCATTCAATCTAGGGGGGCTGATCTATTCTCTGCCTCCTAACCCCATTTCTCTTGCCTATTCTCCCCAAACAAAGGAGGAGGATGGCTGAACTTTGTGCCTTCCACCACAGTGAGTATGGTGTGGTGGATGTTTTGTTTAATTCTATTGTGTATTGGTGTGTTCTTTTTATGTGTATTTGCCGCTGGGCAGATTCATTTCACTGCACCTCGGGTGCATGTGACGCAATTAAAAATTGACGTTGATTTGACTTTGATAAAACTCCACGACTTATTGTCAGGAAAAATCTTACTGTTGTTTACTTCAGATGCAGCTGTCTTTAAAAAGAGTCGAGGCCGGGTCTTGAGAAAACTTAGGGTTGCACGGAGGGATTTTAACAAGTGAGGTTTTGGTTTTCATTTTGTCAGGTGTATCGAGGGTACAGTGAAAGCTTTGTGTTGCTGTGGGCATTAGCTAAATCTATCTAATCAGGATTAGCTAAAAAAACTATATGGTAAACATTATCAAGTCAAATCAGGGGCCCACATTTAAGAATAAGGAGTTAAGGCCATTTAGACGGAGACGGGAACACCCCCAATTTTTCACCCCCACAGTGGAGTTGTGAGTCTGTGGGAAATTCTCTGCCTCAGAGGGGCGGGGTGGAGGGCCGGTTATTCTGGGGGGGGGGACACTTTCAGGAGAGAGCTATAGATAGGGATCTTAAAGATAGCGGAGTCAGGGGGATTATGGGGGAGAAGGCAGGAACGGGGTACTGATTGGGGATGATCCAGCCCATGATCACATAGAATGGTGGAGCTGGGCTTCGAAGGGTTCATCGAAATGGCCTGACATTGGGCCTGCTCCGAAACTATTGTCTGTTTGCCTATTAACTTCCAGTTTTACAATAGGTAGAGGCAAACTGGGGAAGATACAGGAGCAGAATATAGGTTCTCAGCATTGTAGCGCATCCAGTTCCAGAGACAGAGGCTAATGTCCGCTAATGGGTGTCGAGGTGAATCGGGAACAGTCAATCCCATAGCTTATGGGAAGGGGGCCGTTTTCAGAAGCCTGATAAAACAGAGGGGAAGAAAGGAAGAAGCTGTTCCTGAGTCTGGTGGGGTGCGCGCTTTCAAGCTCCTGTATTTACCTTGTTGCAAGGACGGGAGGGGGAGATCGGGAGATGGGGGAAGGGGGAGATGTCCCAGGGTGGGGACAAGTGTTTAAATTATGTGTTTGTGTTGATCGATCTGCACCTCAATACTTCACTTCAACTTCTACTTTCTACTAGTGTGTCTGAATATACTCTGGGGGGGGGCCACACAGGTGGCGCAGCAGTAGAGTGTTGCTGCCTCAAGGGGCCCCTGTCCCACAAGAGTTCCCAAAAACCGAGTTTTCCCCCTGATTCGAAACTGGGGATGAAAAATTTACGGTTAATGGTCCGCTCGTAGGGTACTCGGGGGTGGGGGGCTCGCGTGGACATTTTTCAACATTGTGAAAAAATCTCTCACGAAGCATTTTCCCGGTTTCGTTTTTTCCCGAGAACCCAGTTTTTGGTTAGCGTTATACGGTCGGGCCCGCTAAGAGACTTGTAGCCCGAGCTCCGACATTTTACTTGCTACGTACATTCCTCTCGTGCATGTACCACGAGTTTTGGGAGAGCTCTTGGGTAAACTGTACAGTGGGACTGGCCCTTTACATCCCGGTTGTTCGATCCTGGGACTGGGTGCTGTCTTGTGTGGAAGTTTGTTACGTTTCATCTCCTACTGTGACCGCGTGGTCTTCCTCCGGGTGCTCCGGTTTCCTCCCCACACTTCAAAGACGTGCAGGTCTGCGGGGCTTAAATCGTTTTGATAATAATGGCAAAATTGTCCCACAGGGGGGGGTCTATGTAGGATAGTTTTGTTAGTTGTCTGTGGGGATCGCTGGTCGGCGCCCCAGACTCGGAGGGGGCCAACGGGAGAACCGTTTTTTTCCTTGCTTGTATCTCTAAACTAAAGTTGAAACAAAACTCTATCGAAGATGGAGAGGAGAAGTTTGGGTCAGAAGGAAACTACAGATGCTGGTTTTAAACCGCAGAGTATGGACGGCAAAATGCTGGATTTATGGGCCTGTCCCACTTTCACGGCCTAATTCACGACCCTCTGCTGAGTTTGCCCTTGGACTCATTACTCGCAGCATGGTCGTTCACGAGGTCGTAGGTAGGTCGTAGACAGGCCGTGATGCTTAGTCGTTAGGTACTCCTGGCATCAAGTAGGGGTCGCGGCGTTTTTTCCTAGCATGATGAAAAATGTCCACGAGTAAAAAAAAGGTGTCGTTGAAAGTGGGACAGGCCTAAACTCAGCGGGTTCCAGGCAGCATCTCTGGATGAGAAGGAATAGTGGGGTGGGCATCACAGGTCGGGACCCTTTCCTTCCCTCCAGAGATGCTGCCTGTCCCGCCCCGTTACTCCACCACTTTGCGTCTATCTGAAGAGAAATATTGCTGAGGGGGGGCTTCTCTCTGTCGAGGGGCTACACTCCTTTGGAGTTCGAGTCGATAAAAAAAAATAAAAGAAACTCATGTGTGCATGGGTGAGAGTGATTTTCAGATATTATCCCACACATGGTTTTACGATTTTCATTATCCCATTGCAATGAGGCTCCTTTCTGGGCTCAGGAAATTTGGAAATGTTTTTTCCCCCCTCTGGAGTACTATAGCTTGTTTTGTGTATAAGATTTGTATTTATAAGAATTATAGTCCTAGGGATATAGTTTGAGAGCTATACACCCAGGATTAATCTCATAGTGGGGACATTTAATAGGCGCTAGGAAAAAAATAATCCAATATCACGCCATTTTTATATAATAAAACATTGAATTCTCCAATGGTTCATGTTCTTAAATGGATAGGCGGGGAGTGGAAATTAGGCCCATTTGGGGCCCATCGGGAGGTCTACTCCACCATTCAATCATGGGCTGATCTATCTCTCCCTCCTAAACCCATTCTCCTGCCTTCTCCACATAACCCCTGACACCCGTAACTAATCAAGGAATCTTATCTATCTCTGCCTTATAAAAATATCTACACTGACTTGGCCTCCGCAGCCTTCTGTGGCCAAAGAAATTCCACGGACTCACCACCCTCTGACGAAATACATTCCTCCCTTTTTTCAGAGAAGGTACATGCCTTTAATTCTGAGGGCTGTGCCTCTGGTCCCAGACTTTCTCCCACTAGTGGAAACATCCTCTCCACAATCCACTCTATCCAGGGCCTATCACTCCAGCAGAGTACAGGCCCGCCCAGTGCTGTCAAACGCTCATCATTCGGTTAAACCCACTCATATCCTGGGATCATTCTCGTAGAAACCTCCCATGGACCCTCTCCAGAGCCCGGCACATCCTTCCTCAGAATGTGGAAAACCAAAAAAACTGTCTCCCAGAGTGCTCCCCAAATGCGCCTTGTCGGCCCTCAGCGTTACATCCCTGTTTTTTATTTCTCTTTTTCCTCTTTGTAAATAAAACGGCCGCATCGCCTTTTTGCCTGGTTTGTCTTACTTACCGATCCTGTTTTCTTGATTTTGTGCGATCATTTCTCCCATCTGTCTGCATCCCATTAGTTGGGCTGGTTAGTGGAGTGGGACTCTATCCCCTTTAGGGTCGCCAACTTTCTCACTCCCAAATAAGGGACAAACCGGTCAAAATACAAATTTTGATACAAACCGGTCAGAATACAAACCGAACAAATTCCCGGCGGCAATTCGTTGAGCGACTGGGCCGTGACTGGGTGAATGATGAGTTGGCCCGGGTGCTGGACTGCACACAAAGCCCAGCCGGCGGGCCAGCTGACTGGAGTGTTCTGGGCCGGGGGGCCGCGCGCAAAAGGTCCGGGCGCGCCCCCGAACAATCATATGAAACCGATGATCGGACCGTGAGAAGGAGGGGTGGTGGTTAGGTGGCGGCGTCATAGCGAAGGTCCGAAGGTCAGTAAGACAGCTGGCCGGGTATACGCGGTCACGTACAGGACAAACCAATTCAGCCCAATATACGGGGATGTCCCCAGCTAATGTCCTAGCTAATATGGGAACAGTTGGCAACCATTGATGCCCTCCCACCTTCTGGCGCTTCCAAGGTGGAGTATGCCGGTCACTCCGAGGGTAGAGGTGGTCCAGAGAGAGCGGTCCTGAACTACTATCTGCATCGGACTATCCTTGATCGGACTATGCTGGCCGCCACACCTTCAGTCCGCCCGATTTAGGTTCCTCCAGCGAGAATGAGGTGCTGTTCCCCGTTGGGTCCCCGTTGTGACACCAGTCAAGAACACACGGGAACATTACATCACAATGGCGCCGGGCCCGGCAACCCTCCCCCAACTGCGCAGGCGCGACTGCCATGTTGAAACTTGTCCCATTCACAGTATAAAGCAAAATAAAGTTAATCAAGTGAATTGCTTGGTAAAATAGAACAAAACCTGATACTGCACAACGCAGGCTAACGGTGAGTAATGCGGCCCTAAAATTATTGTGTTTCCTGCCCTGTCTAGGCTGCATACGGGAATATACGTACGAACGTACATGAGGATGGATGGAAGGGGTGGAGGTGAGATGGATGGAGGGGATGGAGGGTTATGAGGGGATAGATGGAGGGATGGGGGATGGATGGTTGGGATGGATTGGAGGGATGGATGGATGGAAAAAAGGGATGAGCAGGGAGGGGGAGGGGAGGGAGGGAGGGAGGGATGGATGGAGAAGGGGTGGAGGGATGGAGGGAGGGATGGAGGAGAGGGGTGGAGGGATGGAGGGAGGGATGGAGGGAACGAGGGATCGAGGGTATGGAGGGATGGAGGAGGGAGGGGGGGATGGAGGGATGAATGGAGGGAGGGGATGGAGGGATGGATGGATGGTAGGGAGGGGGGGTAATGGAGGGATGGAGGGATGGAGGGATGGATGGGAGGGATGGGAGGGAATATAACGAGGGGATCGAGGGATGGAGGGATGGACGGGATGGATGGAGGGAGGGGATGGGAGGGATGGATGGATGGATGTAGGATGGATGGATGGATGGATGGGGGTTATACGGTTTTTTCTTCTAGAGAGTTTATAGAACCGCAGAAGGTTGTAATTCCCTTGTCAATGTAATCTCTATGCACTGTAAAAGGCTGGATTTGTATCAATTTGTGTTGTCTTTCCGCTGGACTGGTGGACCTTTTTTCTTCAGGGGATGGAGAAGGGGTCGTTGCCCCAAACCATCACCTACTCTTTTCCTCCAGAGTGTGACGTTGTCTGGACCCGCTGAATGACTCCAGCACTTTGTGTCTTTTTCTTGATCTGCAGTTCCTTTGTATCGCCACGGTATGAACATTGAATACTTCAACCCCCAACCCCCCCCCCACCCCCCCCCCCCGCCTTCCCTACACTCAGCTTTGTACGGCCCCCTAGTTCCTCCCCACTACCTGGGCCTCAACCCCACCCCTCCTGTCCCTGTTTCTCCCATGTCCCACCCTCTGGCTTTACATTCCATAGGAGTATCTGCCTGGCGGGTTTATACCCCTTCAGCCCACATCTTCCAGGAACAGGAGTGAGCCTTTTCCCCAGCTGGCATTTACGTCTCCTCAGCGCCCATTTTCCAACACTGGCACGGTGGCGAGCACCGGTGGAGCGCTGCCACTTCACAGGTTCCATCTGACTGCGGGTTGGTGCTGCCAATCTACGGAGTTTGCACGCACATCTCCCTGTGACCACGGTGGGTTTTTTGCCCGGGTGCTCCGGTTTCCTCCCAACATCCTAAAGACATGCAGGGTTTGGCGGCTGAATCGACTTCTGTGGGAATTGTGCCCCCCTAGTGTGTACATAAGGGGGGACCTAGTGTTCAGCTTGGTTTTAGATTCAGTGTTCAGTTTATTGCCACGTGTACCAGCGTGCAGAGAAAAGCCTCTGTTGCGTGCTACACCCAGTCAGCGGAGAAAAGACAATACGTGATTACAGTCGATAAAGCCGTTCACAGTGCGTACAGATACAGATAAGGGAATAACGTTTAGTGCAAGGTAAAGCCAGCAAAGTCCGATCAAGAGAGTTAGTCCGAGGGGTCACCAGTGAAGGTAGATAGTAAAGTTTTTCAGGACCGCTCTCTGGTTGTGATGGGATGGTTCAGTTGCCTGGTAACACCTGGGAAGATAAACTGTGATCGGTTGATCGATGGTCGGCTTGGATCGGTTTGGGGCCGCATCTCGCTGTATCTCTAAAACTGAAAAAACTTAAAAAAACTTCTATCCAGGTCATTTCACTCGTAGAGTGATTTACCGGCGTTGGAAACAGGCCCTATCGGCCCAACTTGCCCACCACCGGCCAAACAAATTGTCCCATCTGCAACATAGATCCCACCTGCCGTTTTGCATTTGGTCCATATCCCTAACAAACAAACCTGTCCTTAACCATGTCTAAAATTGTTTTCTCAAACGTTGGGATAAGTACCAGGCCCTCAGCCACATCCTCTGGCAGCTCGTTCCATACACCCACCCACCTCTCTGTGTGAAAAACTGCCACCGCTCGCGGATCCGGGTAAATGTCTGTGTATCTATTTTTATACTATAAAACGGGCTCGATTGTAATCATGAAATTGTTCTTTCCGCTGGAGGGACTGGTTAGCACGAACAAAAGCTTGTTCACTGTACCTCAGTACCCGTGGCAATAAACTAGACTGAACTGTCAAAAACAAAACTAAAAAAACTATTGACTTTGACGATTGCATTTACGGATGGTATTATCTGGTCTGATTGGGTAGCATGTAAAATACAAAGCTTTTCCCCACTGTGCCTCATTTCCCACTAAAAACATGCAGGTACAAGCAGGCAGTGAAAAGAAAGCCAATGGCCATGTTGGGCCTTCATAACAAAGAGTTGGGGTATAGGAGCCAAAGAGGTCCTTCTCACAGAAGCCCTAGTGAGGGGACCACACCTTGGAGTATTTGTGTGCAGCAATATGGTCCCCTTAATTTGAGGAAGGACATTTCTTGCTATTGAGAGGTGGAGGCAGCGTAGGTTTACAAGGTTAATTCCCGGGATGGCGGGGGGCGGGGGGGCGGGGGGGGGACTATCATATGCTGAGAGAGAATGGAGCGGCTGGGCCTTTGTAACACTCTGGAGTTTTTAGAAGGATGTAGGAGGATATCTCCCCATATGAAACATATAAGATTATTAAGGTTTGTTTGGACACGCTAGAGGCAGGAAAAAACTACATGTTTTATTCCCGGATGTTGGAGGGAGAGTCCTGAAAAAACCAGGGGCCACGGGTTTTAAAAATAAGGTAGGAGCTATTTTAGAGATGAGGAAAAAAAAAACTTTTTCACCCAGAAGAGAGTTTGTGAATCTGTGGAATTTTCTATAAATTAGATAGAAGCTGTTCTAGGGGCTAGTTTTTGGAGTCAAGGGACTATGGGGGATTGGAAGGCAGGCATGGGTTATGATTGGGGACAATCAGCCATGATCACAAATGAATGTTGGTGGCTGACCGAATGGGCACGAACTGCAGAATGGCCATATACATGTCACATATTTTCTATGTTTCTATATTTCTGCCTCAGAAGGCAGTGGAGGGCAATTCTCTGGATGCTTTACAAGAGATAGTTAGATAGAGCTCTTTAAGATAGCAGTCAGGGGATATTGTGAGAAGGCAGGATAAACTGGGTACCGATTGGGGATTGATTCCAGCCATGATCATCCACAAGAATATTGATCATTTAAGAATAAGGGGTAAGCCATTTAGAATGGAGACGAGGAAACACTTTTTCTCACAGTTGTGAGTCTGTGGAATTCTCTGCCTCAGAGGGCGGTGGAGGCCGGTTCTCTGGATACTTTCAAGAGAGAGTAGATAGGGGAGCTCTTTAAAGATAGCGGAGTCAGGGGGATTCTCTGTGAGAAGGCAGGAACGGAGGGTACTGATTGGGGATGATCAGCTATGACCAAAGTGAATGGCAAAGGTGCTGGCTCGGCAAGGGCCGAATGGCCTTTCCTCCTGCACCCTATTGTCTGTTGTCTATTGTCTACACGTGACAATAATAAACAGTAAAGATAGACACCAAAAGCTGGAGTAAAAACTCAGCGGGACGGGGGCCCCAGAACCACTGGAGAGAAGGAACGGGGTGACGTTTTTCGGGTCGGTATGCGCTGTTCCTTCCTACACTTGACAAATATAAAAAACCTCCATCGAGCTTGGGTAGAAAAGAAGTTCCATCTCTTCTGGGCCTGCCGGTTCTTGTGCCTTTGCACCCGCCCCGTTTTTTCACCATAAACCCAGAGTCTCGGTGGGTTAAGTCATCTGTTCATCATGATAACTATCTGCGGCGTTTTTTTAAAATTAGCCGTCTTTTCCCCAAAAAAGTTTGCTTCTTGCCCACTGAGGCAGTGGGGAGAAGTGCCAGCTAATCCACTTCCCCATAAGTCACGGGAAAATTAAATAAAAAAAAAACAGTAAATTAAAAAAACATTATTTTTCCCTCTGCCCCACTTATCCAATCTTACTCCACATGCATCCAATTTGCTGTTACTGCGAGCGCCAGCCAAAAAAAGCATCAGGCTGGGTTATTGTGAGAGGTAGAGAGAGAAGAGGAGAGGAGAGGAGCGGTGTTCGGTGTGGGTGGTGAACAGCAAAAGACTTTTGAGGGGGGGGTGTGAGAGATGGGGAGAGAGAGAGCGAGGGGAGGGAGAGAGAGAAACACATTGGAATGATCTTAACAGCAGACTGATAGAACTAACATCAATCCCAGAGTAGAAAAACCAGGCGGGCGGAGCCAAGAACATGTTGGCTCGGGCTCCAGTAGTACAACACGAGGTCAAGTTCAACGGCACGCTCAGCAGGTGATATCACTACGCCTCAGCATACGGCGGGGACCGGCCCAGCAATGTTGCAGGGGGAGTCACGGGCTTAGTTTAGCGATACAGCGCGGGAAACAGGCCCGCTAGGAGATCGTGCCGGCCGCGGCTCCGCACCCGCACTAAAAAAGGGGGCCCTGTCCCACTTGGCCATTTGGTTCGGCGACTGCCAGCATCGTTTGAAAACATTAGCGGTCTCACCAACTGAGAGATTTAGCGACATTGATGATGAGGCGTGTATTGACGCGGCGTGGCAAACGTGTTGGCGCGCCGTGTTTTTTCAAGGCGTGCGTGGACATTTTTTTTTTTGTCGCCGCTGATTTTTGGAAAAAAATGTTCAAAATCTTTTGGCGACACAGATATGACGCCAGCAGGTCGCGAAAAAGGATCGGCAAGTGGGACAAGGGGTCCTTCAACACTTATCCTACACACGCGAAGGGGACAATTGACTTATACCAAGACAATTCTTCCTACAAAACCCTTTTCACTGTACCTCGGTACACGTGACAACACAATAAAACTGAACTGAACAAAAATAAAAAATACTAAACTGACCATCGATCTAATCGCGCACCATCGATGCTGCCTCACCCGCTCAGTTCCTCCATTAGTGTTTTGTCTACCTTCGATTTTTCCAGCATCTGGCAGTTCTTTCTTTAAAACATCTAGTCTAATTTACAGAAGTCCAATTAAAGCTGCCACAAACCTAAATGTCTTTAGGATGTGGGAGGAAATAAAAAAAAACCGGGGGAGCACCCGGAGGAGAAAACCCACGCAGGACGGGGAGGGAAAACGTGCAAACTCCGTTAGGAGACACAGCGCCCGTAGTCGGGAACGAAAAACCCGGGCTTTGGGGCTGTCCACTGTACGAGCAATTTTTTCAAGAGTTCTCCCGGAGTTTCCCCTGATTCGAACTCCGAGATGAATACGGGGTAATGGCCGCTTGTAGGTACTCGGGGGGGGGGGGACTGCCCGTGGGACCATTTTTTTCAAACATGTTGAAAAATCTTTCACGGAGCTTTACTGCGTTTCCCGTGTTAAACTCGCGTTGTAGCGTTACGAGCCCGCTAAGAGACGTCCCCGGAGAGCTCTGGGGGGACGTTACCCGTTCTACGTACATTCTACGTGCTTACCACGAGTTAGATTTTTTTTTTAAACTCGGGAGAGCTCTTGGGTTCATCTCGTACAGTGGGGGGACAGCCCCTTTTACTTTAAGACAAAAGATATGCACAAAGAGCTGGCAGTAAAAAACTTCAGCGGGTCAGGGGGGGACAGTCCCTTGGGACTTACATTTCCTTGCACTGAAAACGTTATTTACCCTTTATCCTGATATCTGTAACACTGTGACGGCTCGATTGTGATCATGTGTTGTCATTCCGCTGACTGGATAGCACGCAGCAGAAGCATTCACCTCGATCGATCTACCTCGATCCCACGTGACAATTTAGGAAAAAAAACTAAACTTAATTACCCCTAGGAGAAAAGGAATAGGCGATGTTTTTTGGGGTCCGAGACGCATTTAATTAAGTTTTAAGTCTTGAGATTTATTTAATTAGAGATACAGTGTGGAAAACCAAAGCCCCTTGGCCCACAGAGTCCGCCCCACTGACCACGATCCCCCCTACACTCTATTCCTACTATGTGTTATGCCACTTTTGCACCCTACCAACCCACACAACACACACACACCACACACACAGCACACGCAACACGCACGGCACCACACAGCACACGCACACGCACAACCTCACACGCACACGCACCGCACAGCACGCACACACACACACACACACACACACACACACAGCAACACAGGACACACACACACACACACACCACACACACACACACACACACACACACAGACACACACACACACACAGACACACACACACACCACGCACACAGGACACTCGCACACGCCACCTGCACACGCAAACGCACCACGCACACGCACCACGCACACCAAGCCACGCACGCAAGACGCAAACAGAACACACGCGCACACGCAAAAGCCACACGCGCACACGCACACACAACAAGACGCACAACACGCACGCGCACATGGCACGAAAACAAGCACAGGCCACGCAACGCTACGCACCGGCACGCGCACCACACACGACAAACACCACACACAAAATACAAAAAAAAAACACACACACCACACGCTAAAACACGCACGCACGTCACACGACGAACCGCACGCACACACGCAACCACGCACGCACGGGCCGCGCACGCAGCACGCACAGGGACACCACGCGCCACACGCACTGCACACGCGCACACCGCACACACACACACACACACGCCCACACACACTGGGGGGGGGGGTGGGGGGGGTGGGGGGGGGGGACCACACACACAGACACACACACACACACACACACACACACCAACACACACACCACAGAACACAGGCCACTAAACACGAGAAAACCAACACACACACACACACACGCACGGGGCCACGCCACCACGCACACACCGCACCACACACACACACACACACACACACACACACACACATCCACACACACAGGGGGCCACACACACCAACGCAACACACACACACACGACACACAACACACACACACACACACCACACACACACACACCCACACACCACACACGCACACACACGCACACACACACACACACACACACACACACACAACACACACACAACAGCACACACACATCCACACCGACACACACCCACGCACACACACACACAGACGCAACACGACAAACACCACACACACCACACACACACACACACACACACCAACACACCACACACCACACACTCGGGCCACACCACAACACAACACACATAACACACACACCACACACAAAACACACACACACCACAGACACAACACACGCAACACACACACGACACACCACAACACAGCACACACACACACACACCACACACACACAGACACACACACACACACACACATACACACACACAACACACACAGACACACACCACACACACACACAGACACACACACACACACACACACACACACACAACACACACAACACCAAATTAAAATCCACACACAACACACACACACAGACACACACACACACACACAGCACAGACGACACCCACCAACACACACACACAGACCACACACACACACACAACACACACCAACAGACACAAACACACACGACACACACACAGACACACACACACAACAACAGACACACACACACACACACACACACATTCACACACACACACACAACACACACACACACACACACACACACACAGACACACACACACACACACACCCACACACACACACACACACACACAACCCACACACACACAAACAACAACGGGCAATTTAGCAGATGGCCACACATTCACCTACAAGACCTGCACGTCTTTTGGAGTGTGGTGGAGGAAATCCACGCAGGTCACGGGAAGAACGTGCAAACTCCGCTACAGACACAGCGCCCGTAGTCGGGATCTATTCCGAATCTGTCTGAATGGTACTTGACTCTCTGAAGGCTAGTTATAGTTTACATTTCTATTACAGTCACGTGGGACTGAGGAAAGAGTGAAAAGTCTGTTACTGAGTCAGGGGAAGAATTACACTTGATACAAATGGAGCCGTCCAGTGTACCGACACAGGTTAAAGGGAATAACGTTTAGTGCCAGATAGAGTCAGATTAAACACTTTATAACTTGCTTCATGGTCAGGTCGGGGGAGATCCCCCCCGCCACGGGTACCATGTAACCCCGTGTTACCCGCTCCATGGTCGGATAGGCAGCAACTAAACCGTCTCCCCCACCTGGTTTGCCCGGGTGAGGAGGGGGCTGTGGACCCCCAGCAGGACCAACAACAAGACCTGTCAAAGGGCGGATGAGCTCCCAGTGAGCCAACGGCCATCCACACGTCAGTAGAAGTTGCGGTCACTGTCGTACACGGCGTTGTAAGGCACCGAGCCCGCTGATGCTTTCAATGTTGGTGATGATGGCCAATTACAATCACCTTTATATGTTCGACACAGAGTGCTGGAGTAACTCAGCGGGTCAGGCAGCATCTGTGGGGAACATGGATAGGTGACGTCACAGAGTGCTGGTGTAACATATCAGCCGGGTCAGGCCAGCATCTGTGGAGAACCTGGAAAGGCGACCGTTTCACAGAGTGCTGGAGTAACTCACGGGTGCAGCATCTGTGGGCGCCGACTGTGGGGAACAGGTATAGGTGAAACGTTTTCACAGAGTGCAGAGAAGTAACTCAGAGCAGGTCTCAGGCAGCATCTGTGGAGAACATGGATAGGTGACGTTTCACAAAACAGTGCTGGGAGTAACTCAGGCGAGTGTTCAGGCAAGCACAGCATCTTGTGGAGAACAGTGGATAGGTGAGTTTCACACGAGTGCTGGAGTAAACTCAGCGGGTCAGGCAGCATCTGTGCGAGAAATGGCATCAGGGTGGACGTTTCACCAGAGTGCTGTAGTAAACTCAGGGACTCAGGCAGCATCTGTGAGAACATGGATAGCGTGACGTTTCACAGAGTGCTGGAGTAACTCAGCGGGTCCAGAAGGCAGGGCATCTGTGGGGAACATGGATAGGTGACGTTTCACAGAGTGCTGGAGTAACTCAGCGGGTCAGGCAGCATCTATGGAGAACATGGATAGGTGAAACGTTCACACAGTGCTGAAGTAACTCAGCGTGGTCAGGCAGAATCTGTGGAGAACATGGATAGGTGACGTTTCACAGAGTGCTGGGAGTTAACTCAGCTGGTTCAGGCAGGCAAAGCATCTGTGGAGAACATGGATAGGTGACGTTTCCACACAGAGTGCTGGAGTAACTCAGCGGGTCAGGCAGCATCTGTGGAGAACTGGATAGAGGTGACGTTTCACCAGAGACTGCTGGATTAACTCAGCGGTCAGGCAGCATCTGTTGGAGAACATGCAATAAAGGTTACGTTTCACAGAGGTGCACTGAAGGAGTAACTCAGCGGGTCAAGGCAGCATCTGTGTGAGAAACCAGCGAGCAGATAGGTGAACGTTTCACAGAGTGCTTGGAGGTAACTCAGCGGTCAGGAGACAGCATCTTGTGGAGAACATGGATAGGTGACTGTTTCACAGAGTGTGCTGGAGTAATCTCAGCGGGTCAGGTCAGCATCTGTGGAAACATGGATAGGACTGACGTTTTCATCACTGACAGAGTGCAGGAGTAACTCAGTGGAGGTCAGGCAGCATCTGTGGGGAACATGGATGGGGATGATGAGGGGCCGGGGGCACTTCATCAACACCTTACATATTTTCCAGGTACTGCGACTCAGAAACCTACACCCATAGCACCCTTTCTCCAGACGATGCTTCCTGACCCGCCGAGTTACTCCAGCATTTTAGCGTCCATCTTACTGTGTAAAAACCGCCAGCACCTGCAGTTCCTTCCTATGCACCTATAAACTGTTAGTTGGTGTTAAGTGAGTCACTACATGCCTTACAAAAAGGCTACAGCCTCATCAAGGACCCACTACCATCCTGGCCACACACTCATCTCCACGCTAAACCTTCAGGTCAGAAGGTACAGGTGAGCCTGAAGACTGCAACGACCCCGAGTTCCAGCGTTAAATAGCTACTTCCCCCACAGCCACCAAGGCTATTGAAACTCAACTCAAACAAAACTCTAACATGCATATGCACATTATCTGTTTATTTGCACTTTATCAGATTTTATTTATTCATGTGTGTTTAAATATTTTACTATACGGTATATTGACAACACTGATCTGTTCAGTAGTCCAATGCCTCACACAATGTTCGTTTGTGCTGAAGCAGAGCTAGAATGTCATTGTCCTGTCAGGGACACACTACATT
Organism: Okamejei kenojei; assembly: GCA_035221665.1. Classification (NCBI taxonomy): domain Eukaryota; kingdom Metazoa; phylum Chordata; class Chondrichthyes; order Rajiformes; family Rajidae; genus Okamejei; species Okamejei kenojei. The sequence continues at coordinate 13,822 of JAVHYY010000398.1, read as the reverse complement.
AAAAGCTCTTGAAGTGTCTTTAGTTCAGTCCTGAAGACACAGGAGTCTCGACACCGAGACACCGCCTAATTTCTTCTCTCCCTTGATGCTGCCATCCACCCGCTGAGTTCCTCCGGCATGTTTTGGTCCACCACTCTGGACACAAGAAGGTGCGCTTCCAGTCTGAAGCAAGAGGTCTCACCCAAAAACGTCACCTTAGACCTTCTATCCAGAGATACTACCCTTCCTGCCGGTTATTCCAGCACCTTTGAGTTCTATCTATTGCAGTTGTAAACCCAGCATGGGATGTGGCCTGACTCCCACGCACCTTGACTAGCCACAATCGAGCTGTCCACAGTGTACTAGATACAGGATGAAGGGAATAACGTTTAGTAGCAGCGGTAAAAAGATCCAGTAAAAGTCCGATATAGATACGTTTAAGGTCCCTAACGCCGAGGTGGATGGAGGGGCAAGGGACACCCATCTCGCTAGTTGGTGAGAGGACACGGTTTTCAGAAGCTGCCTGATAACAGCCGGGAAAGAAACTGCCCCCTGAATCTGGAGGCGTGCGTTTTTCACACTTCTGTACAATAGACACACAACAGAACAATAGGCGCAGGAGTAGGCCATTCGGCCCTTCGAGCACAGCACCGCCATTCAATGTATCATGGCTGACCATCCCCATTCAGTACCCATCCGTTCCTGCCTTCTCCCCATTAATCCCCTGACTCCGCTATAAGAGCCCTATCTGACACGTGACTCTCTCTTGAAAGTATCCCAGAGAACCGGCCTCCACCGCCCTCTGAGGCAGAGAATTCCACAGACTCACCACTCTCTGTGACTGAAAAAGTGTTTCCTCATCATCCGTTCTAAATGGCTTACCCCTTATTCTCTAAACTGTGGCCCCTGGTTTCTAGAGGACTCCCCCAACATCGGGAACAGGTTTCCTGCCTCTAGCGCGTCCAAACCCTTAATAATCTTATATGTTTCAATAAGATCCCCTCTCATCCCTCTAAACTCCAGAGTGTACAAGCCCAGCCGCTCCATTCTCTCAGCAAATGACAGTCCTGCCATCCCAGGAATTAACCATGTAAACCTACGGCTGCACTGACTACCTCAATAGCAAACATCCTTTCACAATCACCGCGCACTCCTTTAACCCCATCCAAGAGGACAAAAAGATTCGCACTATAGAAAATGACGGACATCACCGAAATTGTTGAACAGTAATAAATAACACAAATTTAGGACCAAAACTGCACACAATACTCCAGGTGTGGTCTCACTAGTGCCCTGTACAACTGTAGAAGGGTCTCTTTGCTCCTGTACTCAACTCCTCTTGTTATGAAGGCCAACACGCCATTAGCTTTCTTCACTGCCCTCAGTACCCGCATGCTTAGCAGGGAGAAGAACAACCGCGGCACATTGAAAAGGTTTGTTTTTTACATGACAATAGACAATAGGTGCAGGAGTAGGCCATTCGGCCCTTCGAGCCTGCACCGCCATTCAATATGATCATGGCTGATCATCCAACTCAGTATCCTGTACCTGCCTTCTCTCCATACCCCCTGATCCCTTTAGCCACAAGGGCCACATCCAACTCCCTCTTAAATATGGCCAACGAACTGGCCTCAACTACCTTCTGTGGCAGAGAAATCCACAGATTCACCACTATCTGTGTGAAAAATGTTTTTCTCATCTCGGTCCTAAAAGACTTCCCCCTTATCCTTAAACTGTGACCCCTTGTCCTGGAGTTCCCCAACATCGGGAACAATCTTCCTGCATCTAGCCTGTCCAACCCCTTAACAATTTTGTACGTTTCTATAAGATCCCCCCTCAATCTCCTAAATTCCAGCGAGTACAAGCCGAGTACATCTACACCTCGTGCCCGATGGGAGAGGGGGGAAGAGGGTTAGGAATAAAGTTTGACACAGAGTGCTGGAGTAACCCAGCGGGTCAGGCAGCATCTGTGGAGAAACTCTGCTGAGGTTTCAGGTCGGGACCCCTCTTCAGACTCCGGAGAGCAGGAGGATTGACGGAGGATGGGGGAGCAGCGAGAGAGGGTATTTCAGAATTCCCGTCTAACAGAGGAGGAGAACGTCTTCAATGTAAGTGTAACTTGAGGAGATCCTGCAGTGGAGCAGACAAAATGTTGATACAAAGAACTGCTGGTTCATTTACCAAAGACAGACACAGTGTGCTGGATGTGTCGGAAGGAACTGCAGGTGCTGCGTTCAACCAAAGGGAGACACAAAATGCTGGAGTAACTCAGCCGGACAGGCAGCATCTCTGGAGAGAAGGAATGGGTGAGGTTTCAGCTTGGATCTGAAGAAATGTCTCGACTCGAAACGTCACCTCTCCATGTTGTCCACAGATGCTGCCTGACCCGCTGAGTTACTCCAGCACTGTGAAACGTCACCTATCCATGTTCTCCACAGACGGGCAGCATCTCTGGAGAAAAGGAATAGGATGACGTTTCGGGTCGACACCCCTTTACGGGTCTCAACCCAGAGAAACGTCACCTATCCCTTTTCTCCAGAGATGTTATGTGGACCCGCCTGAGTTACTCCAGCACTTGTGAAATGTCCACCTATCCATGTTCTCCACAGATGCTGCCTGACCCGCTGAGTTACTCCAGCACTGTGAAACGTCACCTATCCATGTTCTCCACAGATGCTGCCTGACCCGCTGAGTTACTCCAGCACTCTGTGAAACGTCACCTATCCATGTTCTCCACAGATGCTGGCCTGAAACTCTACCCCGCTGCGTTCCTGCAGCTTGTTTGCATCTATCACAAGGCGCTGGAGTGACTCAGTGGGCCAGGGCGCGGCATCTCTCTGGCAGGAAAGGGGCGGGGGGGGGCGACGTTGGGGTATGGGACCCTTCTTCAGACTTCGCTGGGAGTGGCAGGCAGGAGGTGGGCGTGGTGTGGGTACGAGCCTGCTGTTATGTTAAGATTATAATTCTGGCCTTGCTTATATCGAGTTTCCTGTGTGTGGCATCCTCCTGCAGCCGCTCCCCTCCCCGAGCCCAAGACTGAGAGAAGGTTTGCAGCCCCTTCCGTGAGTGTGGTGAGGTGGGGAGGGGGAAGGAAGTGGGCGGAGGAGAGAGTGGAATGGGAGAAGGCATCACCACGGAGATTATTCTGATGAAACTAGCTTGAGGAACAGAATCACAAAGACAGGGGAGTCTTGGAATAAGGTAGTGTTTAAGAAGGAACTGGGGCAGATGCTAGGAAAAATCGAAGGTAGACAAAAGTGCTGGACTAAAACTCACATGAAAGGGTTTCCGGCCTGAAACGTCGCCAAACTCCTTCTCTCCATAGAATGCTGCCCATCACGTCCGGGATTTGCAAACCTTGTGGCGGTCCGTGGGAGCTTGTGTGTCTCAGTGACCCCTAGAGCTACGCCAGCGGGAGGGAGATTCGTCTCCTGTTAGGGTCTCCCGTGCTGGACAGGTGGAAGGGTAGAGGTGGGACGAAGAGATCCGCTGGTCCTCCAGGTTGGAGGGTGAGCACAGGGCTAACACCCCTGTCTCGTAAAACACATATGTTACGGAAACAGCAACTGAAGGAGTCGACACTACTGGGTAGAGCCCGACATGCCAGGAGGCATCATGGGCACTAAGAGCCCTGTCCCAGGGGGGGTGCGAGTTCATTCCAAGAGCTCTCCCGAGTTTAAAAAAAATCAAACTCGTGGTAAGCACGGAGAATGAACGTAGCGGGTACGTCGGAGCTCGGGGACGTCTCGTAACGCTAACGGCAGGTACTCGGGAAGACTCTCGCGCTAAACGGCAGTACTCGGGGAAGACTGGTGAAAGATTTTTTCAACGTGATGGAAAAATGTCCACGAGAGCCCCGAGTACTCAGACGACACGGGAGAGGCCATTTCACCGTAAATCTCCGAGTTGGAATCAGGGCAAACTCGGGAGAGCTCTTGGAATGAACTCGTACAGTGGGACAGGGCTTTTAGTAAGTATGTAATAGATGCTGCCTCACCCGCTGAGTTACTCCAGCATTTTGTGTCCACATCCTAAATCAGTGCCCCCTTCCTGCTATCACCCCATATCCCTTCATTCAAGAGCTAAATCTCTCTCTCTCTTGAAAACATCCAGCGATCGGTCTCCAGAGAATTCCACAGATTCACAACTCTCTGGGTGAAAAGGTTTTTCCTCATTTCAGTCCTAAATGGCCCGGCCCTTATTCTTCGACTGAGGTGAGAGGAATAGATCGGGCAAATGTATGCAGGCTTCTCCCCCCAGCGTAGGGGAATCGGGAATCAGAGGACGGAGAACATCGCTCAGAGGAAGGGCTGTGTAGGCCAAGTCTGTGGTATTTTGAAAGCCGAGACCGACAGATTCTTGATCAGTGCGGGTGTCAGGGGTTATGGGGAGAAGGCTGGAGAATGGGGTTGGGCGGGAGAGATAGACCAGCCATGATTGAATGGCAGAGCAGACTTGATGGGCCGAATGGCCTACTTCTGCTCCTATCACTTATGGTCTTACGGGCAGGGTTGCCAACTGTCCCGTATTAGCCGGGACATCCCGTATATTGGGCTAAATTGGTTTGTCCCGTACGGGACTGCCCTTGGCCCGTATTTGACCGCTACTTAACTCGGGTCGAGGGGACTGTCGGCGTCGGAGCGCCGCGTCCGAGCCCCGCCATCACCCGTCCAGACGTCGTGAATTCAATGCCCATGGAGTTGGCCAGCAGCAGCAGCACGCAGCAGCAGCAGCGCCTCGCCCGTGGCCCCATCGGTCTCGTGAATCGGCAGCCCCGGCCAGCTGTCCGACCTTCGGACCCTTCGCTGGACCCCCGCCGCCACCACCACCCCTCCTTCTCACGGCCGATCATCGGTTCATGAGTTGGACGGGGCGCCGGACTTTGCGCGCGGCCCCCGGGCCAAAATCCTCAGCTGGCCCGCCGGCTGGGCTTTGTGTGCCGTCCAGCACCCGGCCCAACTCATCATTCACCCAGACACGGCCCAGTCGGTCAACGGATTGCCGTGGGGAATTTGTCCCGTATCTTGACCTTTTGTCCCTTATTTGGGAGTGAGGAAGTTGGCGACCTTACTTACGGGGCAGGCAGCATCTCTGGCTAGAAGGAATGGGTGATGTTTTGGGTCGAGACCCTTCTACAGGCACTCTGTAAATCTGGTCCTATGCCTTAGGAAGTTATGACACGGGTTTAAGGTGAGAGGGGGAAAGGTTTAATATGAACCTGCAAGGCAACTTGTAACACGGGGAATGGTGGGTGCATGGGGCGAGCTGCCAGAGCGAGTGGTTGAGGCAGGAACTATAACGATATTTAAAAGACATTTGGACAGGTACTTGTGACCTCCGACTCCTGGTTCCCTGACTGTGGGCAAGAGGCTGTGCGTTCAGCCTACTCACTGCCCTCAGGTTCTCGTACACCTCTACATCATCCATCATCCTCCTGCACCAACGGCAAGGTGCGGACAACGGCCACTCCCTCTGCTCCCCGCTCCCATCGGGCAAGAGGTACAGAGGTGTGAAAACGCACGCACACCTCCAGGTTCAGGGACCGTTTCTTCCCGGCCGTATTGTAGACGGAGTCGATGGAAGGGAGGTCAACGGGTAGGCTCGCGGGGGCTGCGCTCACTATTTGCTGCAAAAGGAACAAAATTCCCAAACAGAGGAAGAGAGGAATGTTTCCTGAGCTAACTGGCCAATATTCATCTCGCGACCATCAGCCGGACAGATTTTATTCATTATCACTTTCCTGTTTATAGGATGTCACGTCAATATTGTCTACGTTTCCTCCTATAAAACAGTGCCCCGACCTCGACACCGCCTCATCACTGCTGCCTCGTTACAGCGCACAGAGGTTGTGCCCGGAAAATCCCCATTTATTTCACGTGAAATATAAATCTCAGATACAGATACTTCTGAAGCTTGGAGCTTCCATGATGCAAAACTAATGTAGCCCGTGTACTGGTACTTACAGTAGAGAGAGAGAGACAGACAGAGAGAGAGGAGAGACAAGAGACAGAGAGAGAGAAGCGACAGACAGACAGACAGTGACAGACACAGACAGACGACAGAGACGCAGGACAGAGACACAGACAGATACAAAAACCAGACAGAGAGAGAGACAGAGAGACAGAGAGACAGAGAGACAGAGAGAGAGAGACAAACAGAGTACCAAACAGACAGACAGACAGAGACAGACAGAGAGACAGAGACAGAGACAGACAGACACGACAACAGAGACAGACAGACAGAGACAGCAGACAGAGACGACAGAGGACACTGACCAGAGACAGAACTGAACAGACAGACAGACAGGACACAGACAGGACAGAGACGCAGGACAGAGACACTGACAAGAGACACAGACAGGACCACAGGCAGAGACACAGGCAGAGACACAGACAGAGCACAGACAGAGACACAGACAGAGAGAGAGAGACAAAACAGAGACAAAAAGAGACAGGCAGACAGACAAACAGAGACAGACAGAGAGACAAGAGACAGAGACAGAGAGAAGACAAGAGAGAGAGAGACAGAGAGAGAGGAGAACAGAGAGAGGGTTGGAGACAGAGAGAGAGAGACAGAGAGACAGAGTGACAGAGAGAAAGATGAGAGAGAACAGAGAGAGAGACGCGGAGAGATGGAGAGAGTAGAGAGCGAAGAGGAGAGAGAGACAGCGAGGCGAGAGACAGAGAGAGAGAGGACAGAGAGACAGACAGAGACAGAGACAGAGACAGAGACAGAGACGGGACAGAGACAGAGAGAGAGAGGAGAGAGAGAGACAGAGAGGACAGAGAGACAGGAGACAGGGGACAGACAGGAGACAGAGACAGAGGACAGAGACAGAGACAAGAGACAGGATGGAGAGAGACAGAGAGAAAGCAGAGTAGAGAGAACAGAGAGACAAGAGACAGAGGACAGAGACCAGAGACAGAGAGAGAGAGAGAGAGAGACCAGAGAGACAGAGAGAGAGAGACTGAGAGAGGAGACAGAGAGAGAGGAAAGAGAGAGAGAGACAGAGAGACAGAGACCAGAGACTAGAGACACGAGACAGAGACAGAGACAGAGACAGAGAGAGAGAGAGAGAGAGAGAGACAGAGAGATCAGAGAGACAGAGGAGACAGAGATGAGAAGAGAGACAGAGGACACAGGAGATGAGAGACAGAGAGAGAGAGAAGAGAGACAGAGAGTGACAGAGGAGAGAAAACTCAGGGGGAATGGGGGAGGGCAGTGATCTAGTGACAAGCAATGGGAGGGTAGTTGACGGGATGAGGCTCGGGGTTTAAAGCTGAACACTTTTTTTTTTTTAAACCCCAATTCCTAAGACCAAGCGGCATCCTATCTGTAGCCAGTGACTATTCCACAAAGCAGCGATCTCTTGATTTATACTCACGCGAAGAGGCAAGTTGGGAAAGATCTCCATGTTCATAAGTGGATTGGGAGCAGAATCTAGGACCATGTCGGCCCATCAGTGTCTACTCCAACCTTTCAATCATGGCTGATCTATCTCTTCCCGCCGAACCCCATTCTCCTGCTTTCTCCATCGAACTCCACAGTCAAAAAGGCACAACAGAGGATGTACATCCTACGGCAGCTGAGGAAGCTCCATCTGCCACAGGCCAATGATGGTCCAATTCTACACGGCCATCGTAGAGTATGTCCTCACCCTTTTTATTCTCCTCATGGTCTGGATTGCTCAGCCACCAATGCACATGACACCGGAGGCTTGTCAGCGAATCGTGTGCTCAACCCAATTCCCGATCAGCACGAGAAGGGTATTGGCTGCAACCTTCCCTCCCATGATGACTGGTACACTGGCAAGGGCCAGGAAGACGAGCGGGCAAGAATCAATCTCTGGAACCCTTCTCACCCTGGCCACAAAACTCTTTGAATCACTTCCCTTCTGGAAGGCGACTCCGGACTGTAAGCTGCCACAGCCAGACATGAAAACAGTTTATATCCACGAGTAGTTGCTCCTACTCAACGCCAAAAATCTGTAGCTCCTTTGATCTGGGTATTGTGTTGGTTCACATGGCTTGTCAACCCCCCCGGTGTTTTTATCATAATGTTTTATTATTATTAATGTTCAGTGTTTTTCTGAGGGTCTTTCGTAACTGTCCACTGTATGTCATGTTGTTACTTGTGGGCGGAGCACCAAGGCAAATTCCTTGTATGTGAATAATTGGCCAATAAACTTACTTACTTCTCCCCATAACCCCTGACAGCCGTACTAATCTGCTTTAAAAATATCCATTGACTTGGCCTCCACAGCCGTCTGTGGCAATCTATCAGAAAGCTTTCTAATTGAGCAGAAATCTCAGAAGATATCAAAGGGGATGAATTTAGCGCTGCAAACAACTTCAACATGCTCATGTCCACTTCCAGAGAAGTTGGTGGAGCGCTTATGGTTTTGCCCAGAGTAACGCCAATCTAGAACCTTCTACCAAGCTTACAATGACATTAACTCATTGCCAATGAAGACTCTTTTACAGATTTAGTTTTAGAGATACAGCGTGGAAACAGGCCCTCCGGCCGCCCATTCTGCGCCGACCAGCGGGACACCAGTTCCATCCAGTGCACACGAGGGACGATGTACAGAAGCCAATTAACCCACAACCCAGCGCACCTTTGTAGTGTGGGAGGAAACCGGAGCACCCGGAGAAAACCCACGCAGGTCACGGGGAGAAGGTACAAACAGGTTACAGGGAGCGCCAGTGGTCAGGATCGAACCCGGGTCTCTGGCGCAGTGAGGCAGCAACTCTACCGTGTGCCACCATGCCACAGTTGGCGAAACAGGTGAAGGAAGAGATTGATGATACATAATAACGATCATTTGATAACAGCTTTGGCACACGTCAATAGACAATAGGTGCATGAGTAGACCATTCGGCCCTTCGAGCCAGCACCGCCATTCACAGTGATCACATCCCCAATCAGTACCCCGTTCCTGCCTTCTCCCCATATCCCCTGACTCCACTATCTTTAAGAGCCCTATCTAGCTCTCTCTTGAAAGTATCCAGAGAACCGGCCTCCACCGCCCTCTGAGGCAGAGAATTCCACACATTCACCACTCTCTGTGAGAAAAAATGTTTCCTCGTCTCTGTTCTAAATGGCTTACTCCTTATTCTTAAACTGTGGCCCCTGGTTCTGGACTCCCCCAACATCGGGAACATGTTTCCTGCCTCTAGCTAGCGTGTGCAAACCCTTAATAATCTTACATGTTTCAATAAGATCCCCTCTCATCCTTCTAAACCCCAGAGTGTACATTCTGTTTTTGGCCTTTCAGGTTAGGTGTTGTCGGCAGCTGTGCATAGATCAATCGACCCCTCCCCCCCTGCCAACTCAGAATTGGATAGGGAGGTGAAAAGATACCAAAAGGCCCACATCACCCTGGCCACACTATCATTTCACTCCTGCCAAGGGGAAGAAGGTACAGGAGCCTGAAAACTGTGACCACCAGGTTCAGAAACAGCTTTTTGTCCAGTACAACTCTCACCAACTTCTACAGATGCGCCGTAGAAAGCATTTTATCGGGATGGCATCCCAGCTGGGTTTGGGATAACAGCTACCACCCAAGACAGTGAGACAATGGCAAGCGAATTGTGGACGCAGCCCAGACCGTCACACAAACCAACCTCCCTTCCATTGACTCCATCTACACCTCACGCTGCCTCGGCAAGGCCAGCAGCATCATCAAGGACCAGTCGCACCCTGGCCACTCCCTCTTCTCCCCTCTCCATAGGGCAAGAGGTACAGAAGTGTGAAAACGCACACCTCCAGATTCAGGGACAGTTTCTTCCCAGCTGTTATCAGGCAACTGAACCATCCTACCACAACTAGAGAGCGGTCCTGAACTACTATCTACCTCATTGGTGACCCTCGGACTATCCTTGATCGGACTTTGCTGGACTTTACCTTGCACTAAACATTATTCCCTCATCCTGTATCTGTACACTGTGAATGGCTCGATTGTAATGACGTATTGTCTTCCCGCTGACTGGTTAGCATGCAACAGAAGCCTTTCCCTGTACCTCAGTACACGTGGCAATAAACTAACTTTGAACATCTTCCCAACGACCACCAGGTTCGTGAATGCTGCACAACACTGACCTCAACTATTAACTTCTAACTGGTTGCTCTAAAGACTGTGTTTCTCGCACGAGTATTCTAGTTATTAATAGATAGATCTTTTTGTTTATTATCTACTATCTATGTGTCGATCCTGTTATGCCTTGGCAAGTAAGAATTCCATCGGTACATATGACAATGGAGCATTCTAGATTAATTTAGTTTCATCTGTTTATTGTTAAGGGTTTGGACACGCTGGAGGCAGGAAACATGTTCCCGATGTTGGGGGAGTCCAGAACCAGGGGCCACAGTTTAAGAATAAGGAGTAAGCCATTTAGAACAGAGATGAGGAAACACTTTTTCAAGAGAGAGCTAGATAGGGCTCTTAAAGATAGCGGAGTCAGGGGATATGGGGAGAAGGCAGGAACGGGGTACTGATTGGGGATGATCAGCCATGATCACATTGAATGGCGGTGCTGGCTCGAAGGGCCGAATGGCCTCCTCCTGCACCTATTGTCTACTGTCACGCGTACCGAGGTACAGTGAAAAGCTTTTCGTTCGCGCGCTATCCCGTCAGCGGAAAGACTAGACATAATTACAATCTAACCGCCCACGGTGTACAGATACAGCATAAAGGGAATAACGTTTAGTCCAGGATAAAGTCCAGTCAAGTCCGATTCCTCAAGCGGCTGGCAGCCAGCATCATCAAGGACCCACACCAGCCTGGCCACACACTCATCTCCCCGCTGCCATCAGGTAGAAGGTTTACAGGAGCCTGAAATTGAATGTCCAGGCGTCACGAATAGCCCCTTCCCCACAGCCATAAGGGACTAATAAACTAACTCAAACAAAACTCTGAACATTCATAGCCTACTGCACTTTATCTGCTTATTTATGTGTGTAGATAGATATTCTATGGTATATGGACACACTGCTCTGTTCTGTATTATTTATGCTGCAATGTTCTGTGTGCGGAAGCAGAGCTGGAATGTCATCGTCCTATCTGGGCACACGACCATAAAACTCAGCTTGATCTTGAATCTTGATTACGATAGTCCGAGGGTTCTCAATGAGCTGGGGGGTGGTGGGTGGGTGGGGGGGGGGGGGCGGCGTAAATCTTATAATTAGGCAATTTTGACAATTCAAAAACTGGCCCTGAAATAATGGGTCCATTAACTTCACCGCCCTCATTTTCGCCCTTTAACAATACCTGTCATTTCCCCACCAGCAGACAGACGTGTAAATAATCCTCCTTCCAGGATTTATCTTTTTTTCGCTTGAAAGCGGCCAAAAGGGTGTGAGACTGACAGCAACTAGGAGCTGTCTATAAGGCAGGTGTGGCTTGCGTAAACATTCGCCGCAGCAGTTTCCGAAGCAGAGGGGTTTTGCCAATATAGATAAGAACATTTGGCTTTGCTTTTCCAACTTTTTTTTGGGGGTGGGGTTCAGCTATTCTCCTCGCTTGCTTTCTTTCGCCTTTTTACACTTCGAGGGACGGCTTCCCAATGTTAATTCCCCCCCTGAGTTCAGACCGACAAAAGGACTGGATTTCTAGGTGTTCCAGTAAATGCGGGTATTGCGGCGAGGGAACACAGACCTGCCCTTATTTTATCTGGTATTCGCCGCAGATAACCTAACACAAAATATCTCATCTTTTTGTTTGTGGGTTTTTTTTTTAATACCTTCGGAAACCCTTGGGTGAAGGCGAAGGTCAATGGATTAACTTAAAGCAAACCTTAAGACGGCTGATTTCCCTTGATGGCCAGTGCTGGAAAAGTTTCATGTCAAGTGGCTATAGTTTAATTTAATCACACTAATCATTTCCTTACCGGCCACAAATTTTGAAGGTTTAAGTTTCTTTTTTGTTCCTAATAGTTTACATACCATCCCTGAACTGACGCCAGTTCCAGTTTTACACCCACCCCCCCCCCCCACCCTAATAAAACACACAAAAAGCCGGCGACTTATTATTTTTTACAAGGGCGTGAGTATTGATCGTTGGTTCTCTCTTAAGAATTAAGATGTCAAGAGTTATTTCTTTCTTTAGTGAAACAGCAGGGCTCGTGGTTGATATAGCTGCGCTGTTAAATCCTGCGTCCAAAAATGAACATGGCAAACATTCAAAAATTAAAATACATTCTGGTGATCCTATCAAAAAAAGGGGAGGAATGTTTTTACTGGGTGGGGGAGGAAAAAAATGGCAGAACTTTTTAACTGCATAGGGGACGGTTTTGCAGCCACAGTCGCAGCCAGAGTACGATGCTAACCGCGATGTTCATAGTATAGAGACATATTCTCATATAGAGATTACCATCATCTATCCTATTCTGCTCTCTCCCACGCTGCTGTTTCATGTTTTGTAGGCACAGATGTTTCAGTCTCGTAGGCGGTGGGTACCAGTTAAAATTATTTGCCAACGCCTGCATGAGTTTTTTAATATAGATCACCACTCGCACACACAATCACACATCTCTCATCTAACCCGCTAACTCGACACTCACATCAACACACTCGATCACACCAGCACTCCTATATCGGTTATTCACTCATATAGATAATCTACTACTCTACTCTCATCGCTCACTCTAAAGCTCTCTAGACTCTCATATAGCTATATAAATACATTACATATAGCTACTCTCATATCACCAACACACAACTCACACCACTAAACCCACTCACACACTCTAAACCACTCACTCCCACTCACTACACACTCTCACACTCTCACACACACTCACACACACACTCAAACAACACAATACACCCGCACAAAACTCACTCACACACTCACACACACACACACTACACACCACACACACCCACACACACACACACCACTCACACACACACACACAACAAACGCAACACACCCACCCACAACACACTCCCACTCGACTCACACTCGCACACACACAACACACACTCACAACCCACATTCACATACACACACACTCTCACACCCACAGTCCACATTACACACCACACACACATTCCTCTAACACGCAAGCGTTGCACTCATTGCTTTAACTCAGCAGTTGCGTCACCACGCCACCGAGGGTCGAGTCTGGTTCATTATATTGGGCGGGTGACACGCGATAATTGGTTCTAAAATCGCGGTGTATCAACAGTTATTCCCGAGAGAGTGGAAGGCAGGGGGCTAGGGGCGGGGAGAAGGGGAGATGGGGGGGGGAAGAGGGGAGATGGCGGGAGAAATGGGTGGAGAGAGGGGGAGTGAGGGGGTAGAGATGGGGAGATGAGGGGGAGAGAGGGGGAGAGGAGGGGGGAGAGGATGGGAGAGGTGGGGAGAGGGGGGAAGAGAGGGAGGGGAGGAGAGGGGGGGAGAGGGGGGGGAGAGGGGGGGGAGAGAGGGGGAGAGATGGGGGGAGAGAGGGGAGAGAGAGAGGGGGAGAGAGGGGGAGAGAGGGGGTGAGGGTGAACAGAAGAGGGGGAGTGAGGGGGAGAGGAGGGGGATGAGGAGGGGGAGAGAAGGGGTGACGACAGCAGGGGAGAGTGTGAGAGAGAGAGAGGGAGAGAGGGGGAGAGAGGGAGAGAGGGGGAGAGATGGGGAGAGATGGGGGAGAGAGGGGGAGGAGGGAGAGGAGAGGAGGGGGCGAGAGGGTTGAGAGAGGGAGTGAGAGAGGGGTGAGAGAGGGGGAGAGAGGGGTGAGAGAGGGGGTGAGAGAGGGTGGGATGAGAGGGAGCGGAGAGAGGGGGAGAGAGGGGTGAGAGAGGGGGGAGGGGGGGGGAGAGGGGGAGAGGGGGAGAGGGGGGCGAGAGGGGA
>JAVHYY010000397.1:0-78643 GCA_035221665.1 Okamejei kenojei | reverse complement strand
AGTCCTTTTATAAAGAAAAAGCATAGGAAGAAAAAAGAATGGAAGTCGGTGAATAAGAGTTGTGAAAGAGAACGAGCGTGCCAAAGGGAGAAGACACACATCTGGTCAAAGATTTAGAGAAAGGGGGTTAAGAGATAGACCCTAAACAAGGAAAGGGTAAAAAGAAAGAGAACAGAAGAGAGAGAAAAGAAAAAAGCCAGTTAATATATTATATAATCATGCAAAAGGAGAACCACACAACTCGAATAGTTTTCATCCCCTCCAACCAAGGCCCGAGGTGCACCTGCACCCAATCTTTGTAGCAATTCTTAAATTCCAGACCACGTCTGATAAAGTGCACTGAATTCCTGCCATGCGGAACTCATACTTCCAGATGTAATTTACAAACATAGATGAAATCCCATAGTGGGTAAGGTAAGAACTTTTTTCACCCAGTTTTTAGGTCCACCAGGGAGGTCTTACCATCCACTACCTGCAACCTCCGGTCAACCACCTCACTACATCTGCAACCGGCTTTGACTCAAAATTACAGATGTGTTAAAACGACATCCTATTTTTAGTCTCGGCCGGATTTGAATGTTTTGAAATAATCGCCGGAAAACATAGAAGGGGCGAAGCCACTTTCGAACCATTAGGAGACTGGACAATAACCCTCTGGAAACTCCGGAAGCTGCACAGAAACCTTGCTTGTGGCGCAAAGTCTCCAGAGGGATTCGTTCAGGTTTCCGAAGTGGGACAGGGGCAATAACACTCTCGCGTATACAGATAGCAGCACTTTTGACCTACGTATTCACTTCTCTCCTCCACGCGCCGGTCGCAATTGTCCCTGACCTTAACTGTTGACCATTCTCAATCTTTCTTCCAAATTAATTGTAGAATCTTTTGTAAATTTTTCCAGTAGCCAATTCCCCTTCAACTCCATCTTGAACTCCAATTCCGAAGCAACAACCTAGAGCAACAATTCTCGTAAGGACAATGGACTTTAGGAGGAACTCACCCCTCCCCACACCCCACTCACCATCATTACAACACAACAGTCACATTAAAATTTTTTGGTAGAGTATTTTAAGTTCTGTGAACCATCATCTCCAAGGACCTGAGATTTGCTAACATCGACTCCACAGTGAAAAATGGCAAAACCAGGAGGATGCACTTCCTGCGGCAGCTGAGAATCACAATCTGCCACAGGCAAAGATGTCCAATTCTACCCCGTCATCGTAAGAGTCTGTCCATCACCTTCTCCCCATCATGGTCTGGTTGGCTACAGCCACCAGCCACGACACTCAAAGGCCTGCAGCGAATCTCCCCGATCAGCCAGAGAATAATATTGTCTGCAAAGCCTTCCCGCCATGACTGAACTATGCACTGCAAGGGCCAGGAAGCGAGCGGGCAAGGATCACCTCTGACCCCTCTCACCCTGGCCACAAACTCTTTGAATCACTCCCTCTGAAGGCCTACTCCGACTGTCAATAGCTCCAACAGCCAGACATAAAATCAGTTTTAATCCGGAGTCTTTTGCTCTGCTGCGTGACAGCCAAACAATCTGTAGCTTCCCTATGGATCTGTATTTTTTTGGTTCACATGCCTTGATCAATGGTGTTTTTATCATACAAGTTTTATTATTATTAATTTTAATGTTGTCTGAGTCATTCATAATCTGAAACTGTATGTCATGTTTTTACTTGTGGGCGGAGCACCAATGGCAAATTCCTTGTATGGTGTAGTTCTTGCCTATAAAATATATATTTACTGACTTACTTACCTCAGGCCACGACCTGTCGTTGACCTATCGTCCGTTTTCGTCTTCAAACTTAGGAGCTCACATAGCCAAATCGTGGCCCAGACGTTAGTAACCATTGATCTGAGACAATGATGTGGCGTTACGGTTGATAGGCTCGGGGATCATGCATTATGAAGTGATTCATGGATAAAAAAATGACGAATCCTGCTTTGTTTCAGTGACAGGTTAAAATCGAACAGTCCACTTGGACGTTTAGCGATTGGGCACTAGAGAAACATAGAAACATAGAAATTAGGTGCAGGAGTAGGCCATTCAGCCCGAATTCGAGCCTGCACCGCCATTCAATATGATCTTGGCTGATTCATCCACCAACTCAGTATCCCGTACCTGCCTTCTCTCCATACCCTCTGATCCCCTTAGCCACAAGGGCCACATCCAACTCACTCTTAAATATAGCCAATGAACTGGCCTCTCAACTACCCTCTGTGGCAGAGAGTTCCAGAAGACTCACCACTCTCTGTGTGAAAAAAGTCTTTCTCATCACCGTTCTTAAAGGATTTCCCCCTTATCCTTAAGCTGTGACCCCTTGTCCTGGACTTCCCCAACATCGGGAACAATCTTCCTGCATCTAGCCTGTCCAACCCCTTAAGAATTTTGTAAGTTTCTATAAGATCCCCTCTCAATCTCCTAAATTCCAGAGAGTATAAACCGAGTCTATCCAGTCTTTCTTCATAAGACAGTCATGACATCCCAGGAATCAGTCTGGTGAACCTTCTCTGTGCACTCCCTCTAATGCAATAATGTCCTTCCTCAGATTTGGAGACCAAAACTGTACGCAATACTCCAGGTGTGGTCTCACCAAGACCCTGTACAAACAACTGAATAGAACCTCCCTGCTCCTGTACTCAAATCCTTTTGCTATGAACGCTAACATACCATTCGCTTTTTTCACTGCCTGCTGCACCTGCATGCCTACTTTCAATGACTGGTGTACCATGACACCCAGGTCTCGCTGCATCTCCCCTTTTCCTAATCGGCCACCATTTAAAATAATAGTCTGCTTTCCTGTTTTTTGCCACCAAAGTGGATAACCTCACATTTATCCACAGGGGGGGGGGGGGGGGGGGGGGGCCTTTATACTGCATCTGCCAAACATTTGCCCACTCACCCAGCCTATCCAAGTCACCTTGCAGTCTCCTTGCATCCTCCTCACAGCTAACACTGCCCCCCAGCTTAGTGTCCATCCGCAAACCTGGAGATATTGCCTTCAATTCCCTCATCCAGATCATTAATATATATTGTAAATAGCTGGGGTCCCAGCACTGAGCCCTGCGGTACCCCACTAGTCACATGCCTGGCCATTGTGAAAAGGACCCGATTTACTCCTACTCTTTGCTTCCTGTTTGCCAGCCAGTTCTCTATCCACATCAATACTGAACCCTAATACCGTATGCTTTAAGTTTGTATACTAATCTCTTATGTGGGACCTTGTCGAAAGCCTTCTGGAAGTCCAGATATACCACATCCACTGGTTCTCCCTTATCCACGCTACTAGTTACATCCTCGAAAAATTCCACAAGATTCGTCAGACATGATTTACCTTTCGTAAATCCATGCTGACTTTGTCCAAATGATTTCACCACTTTCCAAATGTGCTGCTATCCCATCTTTAATAACTGACTCTAGCAGTTTCCCCACTACCGATGTTAGACTAAACTGGTCTGTAATTCCCCCGTTTTCTCTCTCCCTCCCTTCTTAAAAAGAGGGGTTTACATTTGCTACATTTGCTACCCGACAATCCTCAGGAACTACTCCAGATCTAAAGAGTTTTGAAAGATTAATCACTAATGCATCCACTATTTTCCTGAGCTACTTCCTTAGTATTCTGGGATGCAGCCTATCTGGCCCTGGGGATTTATCGGCCTTTAATCTATTCAATTTACCCAACACCACTTCCCGACTGACCTGGATTTCACTCAATTCCTCCTTTGAACCCACAGTCCCCTGCTATTTCCGGCAGATTATTTATGTCTTCCTATAGTGAAGACGGAACCAAAGTAGTTATTCAATTGGTTCCGCCATATCCTTGTTCCCCATGATCAACTCACATGTTTCTGACTGCAAGGGACCTAACATTTGTTTTAACTAAAAAAACCTCTTTCTCTTCACATATCTATAAAAACTTTTGCAGTCAGTTTATGTTCCCTGCCAGTTTTCTTTTCATAATCTATTTTTCCTTTCCTAATTAAAGCCCTTTGTCCTCCTCTGCTGGTCTCTGTGAATTTCTCCCAGTCCCTCTGGTATGCTGCTTTTTCTGGCTACTTTGTACGCATCATCCTTTGCTTTGATACTATCCCTGATTTCCCTTGTTATCCAAGGATGCACTACCTTCCCCCTTTATTCTTTTGCCAAACTGGGATGAACAATTTTTGTAGTTCATCCATGCAGTCTTTAAATTGTCTTCCATTGTATATCCACCGTCAACCCTTTTAGAATTAATTGCCAGTCAATCTTGGCCAATTCACATCTCATACCCTCAAAGTTACCTTTCTTTAAGTTCAGAACCATTGTTTCTGAATTAACAATGTCACTCTCCATCCTAATGAAGAACTCAAACCATATTATGGTCACTCTTGCCCAAGGGGGCACGTACAACAAGACGGCTAACTACCCCCTTCCTCATTACTCAAAACCCATCTAAAATAGCCTGCTCTCTCGTTGGTTCCTCTACATGTTGATTTAGATAACTATCCCGCATACATTCCAAAAAATCCTCTTCCTCAGCACCCCTGCCCAATTTGATTAACCCAATCTATATGTAGATGAAGTCACCCATTATAACTGTTTTGCCTTTGTCGCACGCATTTCTAATTTCCTGTTGATACCATCCCCACTTATCTGCTACTGTTAGGTGCCTGTACACAACACCCACCAGCGTTTTCTGCCCCTTAGTGTTTTGTAGCTCTACCCATACCGATTCCACATCCTCCAAGCTAATGTCCTTCCTTTCCATTGCGTTAATCTCCTCTCTAACCAGCAACGCTACCCCACCTCCTTTTCCTTTCTCTCTATCCCTCCTGAATATTGAATATCCCCTGGATGTTCAGCTCCCAGCCTACGTCACCCTGGAGCCATGTCTCCGTGATCCCAACTATATCATAATCATTAATATCTATCTGCACGTTCAACTCGTCCACCTTATTACGAATACTCCTTGCATTGAGACACAAAGCCTTCAGGCTTGTCTTTACAACGCACTTACCCCTTATACAATTTTGCTGAAAAGTGGCCCTTTTTGATTTTTGCCCTGGTTTTGTCTGCCTGCCACTTTTACTTTTCACCTTGCTACCTATTGCTTCTACCCTCATTTTACACCCACCTGCCTCTCTGCTCTTGTACCCATCCCCCTGCCACATTAGTTTAAATCCTCCCCGACAGCACTAGCAAACACTCCCCCAAGAACATTGGTTCCATTCCATTCCAGGTGCAAAACCGTCCCTGTTTGTACCGGTCCCACCTCCCACAGAACTGGTCCCAGTGCCCTAAAAATTTGAATCCCTCCCCCTTGCACCACTTTTCAAACCACGTATTCATTTGCAATATCCTCCTATTTCTACTCTGACCTGGGCCCGTGGTACTGGTAGTAATCCGGAGATTACTACCTTTGAGGTCCTAACTTTTAAGTTTTATCTCCTAGCTCCCTAAATTCACCTTGTAGGACCTCAATCCCTTTTTTTACCTATATCGTTGGTGCTAACATGTACCACGACAACTGGCTGTTCACCCTCCCCCCTGCAGAATGTTCTGCAGCCGTTCAGTGACATCCCTGACCTTTGCACCAGGAGGCAACATACCATCCTGGAGTCTCGCTTGCGGCCGCAGAAACGCCTAATCTATTCCCCTGACAATTGAATCCCCTATTACCCATATACGGCAGATGCAGTATAATGTGGATAAATGTGAGGTTATCCCCTTTGGTGGCAAAAACAGGAAAGCAGACTATTATTTAAATGGTGGCCGATTAGGAAAAGGGGAGATGCAGCGAGACCTGGGTTGTCATGGTACACCATCATTGAAAGTAGGCATGCAGGTGCAGCAGGCAGTGAAAAAAGCGAACGGTATGTTAGCTTTCATAGCAAAAGGATTTGAGTACAGGAGCAGGAGAGTTCTACTTCAGTTTGTACAGGGTCTTGGTGAGACCACACCTGGAGTATTGCGTGCAGTTTTGGTCTCCAAATCTGAGGAAGGACATTAATTGCCATAGAGGGAGTGCAGAGAAGGTTCACCAGACTGATTCCTGGGATGTCAGGACTGTCTTATGAAGAAAGACTGGATAGACTCGGTTTATACTCTCTGGAATTTAGGAGATTAAGAGGGGATCTTTATAGAAACTTACAAAATTCTTAAGGGGTTGGACAGGCTAGATGCAGGAAGATTGTTCCCGATGTTTGGGGAAGTCCAGGACAAGGGGTCACAGCCTAAGGATAAAGGGAAATCCTTTAAGACCGAGATGAGAAAGACTTTTTTCACACAGAGAGTGGTGAGTCTCTGGAACTCTCTGCCACAGAGGGTAGTTGAGGCCAGTTCATTGGCTATATTTAAGAGTGAGTTGGATGTGGCCCTTGTGGCTAAGGGGATCAGAGGGTATGGAGAGAAGGCAGGTACGGGATACTGAGTTGGATGATCAGCCATGATCATATTGAATGGCGGTGCAGGCTCGAAGGGCTGAATGGCCTACTCCTGCACCTAATTTCTATGTTTCTATGTTTCTATGTTACTATTGCCCATCCCCTCTTTTTTCCCCCCTCATGTGCTGCAGAGCCATCCATGATGCCATGAACTTGGCTGCTGCTGCATTCCCCTGATGAGCCATCTCCCTCAACAGTATCCAAAATGGTATACCTGTTTAGGAGGGAGATGACCGCAGGGGACTCCTGCACTACCTGCCTACTGCTTTGCTGGCTATTGGCCACCCGTTCCCTTCTTGTCCTCTTACCTTTTGCCTGCGGTGTGACCAACTCACTGTACGTGCTATCCACGACTTTCTCCGCATCGTGGATGCTCCAGTATGAATCCAGCCGCAGTTCCAATCGTTCAATGCGGTCTGCCAGGAGCTGCAGCTGGACACACTTCCTGCAAACGTAGTCACCAGGGACACCGACCATCTCCCTGATCTCCCACATGTTGCAGGCTGAACAAACCACGGGGCCAATCTCTACTGCCATACCTTACTCCCAAATTACTCTGTATTAACTATTAAAAAAAAAAAAAAACTTATCCTTTAAACTTTACTACTAAATACTGAATCCTTAACTCCCAGAATCCCTAACTCCCAGAATCCCTAACTCCCAGAATCCCTAACTCCCAGAAGGCAGAAATGTAAAATTGTAAACCCGGGGTTGCACCCAATCAGCTGCTTCCTCGGGTCCTCTTCCACCAATCAGCGGCTTCCTCAAAAAAACCCACTTCTCCAAATGGAATGTTATGGATTTGGGTAAAAACAAGCCCCGCGCTAGATTTTATAGCTTACCGGTCGGGTGTCGCTCCTCCCCCTCCTCCTCTACCAACGGCTCCTGTGGGCCTCTGAAAAAACAAGCCCCGCGCTAGATTTTATAGCTTACCGGGTCGGGTGTCCGCTCCTCCCCCTCCTCCTCTACCAACGGCTCCTCTGGGCCTCTCTGATTCATGTGCGAATGGTTCATTTAATGAGGCGTGGAGGTGTAATAGGTAGCGCTAGGTTTCACTTGGGGGCATTTGGTCAGACCGCTGTATTTCCAGCGGCAAGTGATAGATTGGAATCTAGCAGATGACAGGGGACAATGGATTTCGTCACACTCAAGGTCCACCTTTCTCCAAGATATAAGATACATGATACAAGATATATATATATTTGTCAGATGTGCCAGTTAGCACAGTGAAATGTGATGACCATACAGCCATACAGTAAAATAAAGAACACGATAGAGTTCAACACCAACATCCCCACACAGCTGAATCGAAAGTTTCCCAGTGTGAGGGAAGGCACCAAAGTCAGTCCTGTTCCTCGATGTTCACCCGACCACGTCTCACACTGTGGAGCAATCAGCAGCGAGCGCCTTGGAACCTTATGTGTTTGTTTCCTGTAGCAACCAAGGCCATTGTTCTCACTGACCAATCACCGCGCGTTTGGCCAGTGCTAACGTTCTATCGGCGGGGCATATAAATACCGGAGCGGCGCCCGCGTCACAGTCTCTGGAACCACGCGCGCGGAGCAACATGGTGAGCGCGCGGGAGAATGCCCGGGGACGCGCGTGTTCCCCACAGGGAGGGATCCACGGGGGAGGGAGGCGATTCGTGGACTGGTGTCCGAGACTGGACACGGGAAGGGGAGAGCGCACCCGGGGAATTGGGATCGCAGTGGCTGAATTGATAAGCGGAGCGGGAATGAAGCGGCGGGGGGAGGGATGGGCGCAGAGTAATAGTGGGGCGGGAAAGGGGGATGGGAGCTTCCCACTAATTCTAGGAACGCAATCGGCGAATGCAGCGTGGTGTGTGTGCGAATTGTAAAGGTGGGTAGAAACTGAGACGGTGCTCACATAAGGCTGGGTCGATGCGCGATCAATGAACTTTGAACAAATCCAAGTGGAGTCCAACTTACATCCTGTTTTCCCTCGCCAACAGCGTGAGTGTATTTCAATCC
Source organism: Okamejei kenojei (assembly GCA_035221665.1). Lineage (NCBI taxonomy): Eukaryota > Metazoa > Chordata > Chondrichthyes > Rajiformes > Rajidae > Okamejei > Okamejei kenojei. Next base: position 70,223 of record JAVHYY010000397.1, on the reverse strand, counting down.
ACATCGGCCAGGCTGGCGTCCAGATTGGCAACGCTTGCTGGGAGTTGTATTGCTTGGAGCACGGATCCAGCCGGATGGTCAGATGACCCACTGATTCGACCATCGGAGGCGGCGACGATTCGTTTCAACACCTTCTTTAGCGAGACGGGGGCGGGGAAGCACGTACCAAGGGCCGTGTTCATCGACCTGGAGCCCACGGTGATCGGTGAGTTGCGGGGTCCGGAGAATGTAGGGCGTTTGTCTTAAATCCCTCCGGTGCGGGAATGGAGGAGTGTGTGCCGATGGTAAATACTCGCTTATGTGCTCCCATCCACCTGCAGACGAGGTGCGGACCGGCACCTACCGCCAGCTCTTCCACCCCGAGCAGCTCATCACCGGCAAGGAGGACGCGGCCAATAACTACGCCCGGGGTCACTGCTCCATCGGCAAGGAAATCGTGGACCTGGTCCTGGATCGCATCCGGAAGCTGGTAGGTTGCTCAGCGAATGCAAATCCTTGTACGAGGCTCCGCGTGCTTATAGCGCCCATGTATCCGGTTGCGCCGGTCCATTCCCGAGTACTACGGGCACGATGCTCCCGGACTCCCATTGTTACGACTCCCTTTATCACTGAGATACCCACCGCGCTATCTTTCTCTACGTCGGCTATAGAGAGCAACATGACCTATCGCGTCTCTCCTTTCCTTCGAATGTTGCTACAGAATTGATGCTTTGCCCCTTCTCCGCCCTCAGGCCGATCTGTGCACCGGACTCCATGGTTTCCTCATCTTCCACAGTTTCGGCGGCGGCACCGGCTCGGGCTTCACCTCCCTCCTCATGGAGAGACTCTCCGTCGACTACGGCAAGAAATCCAAGCTGGAGTTTTCCGTCTACCCGGCGCCGCAGATCTCCACCGCCGTGGTCGAGCCCTACAATGCGGTGCTGGTCACGCACTGCACTCTGGAGCACTCCGACTGTGCCTTCATGGTGGACAACGAGGCCATTTACGACTTGTGCCGGCGGAATCTGGACATCGAGCGCCCCACCTATACTAACCTCAACCGCCTGTTGGCGCAGATCGTGTCGTCCATCACCGCCTCGCTGCGCTTCGACGGCGCCCTCAACGTGGACCTGACTGAGTTCCAAACCAACCTGGTCCCCTACCCGCGCATCCACTTCCCGCTCGTCACCTACGCTCCTATTATTTCAGCCGAGAAAGCTTACCACGAGGAACTATCCGTTCCACAACTGACTAACGCCTGCTTCGAGCCGGCCAACCAGATGGTGAAGTGCGACCCTCGCCAGGGGAAGTACATGTCGTGCTGCATGCTGTACCGCGGGGACGTGGTGCCCAAGGACGTCAACGCCTCCATCGCCACTATCAAGACCAAGCGCTCCATCCAGTTCGTGGACTGGTGCCCGACCGGGTTCAAGGTGAGTGTGACCACAGTCAGTGTTGGAAGAACAACATAAATGCAACGAATCTGAATACATCCTTGGCACCATTTGTGCTCTGCAAATAGATCACATCAGAACCCGAAGGACACACCACGTCACTTCTCCAATGCTGTGAATAATTTGCAAAGGGTGCAGCAGCGTCTCACGCGTATATGTATTGGGCATGCGGCCTTGCGTTAGTGGAAGAGGTTAGACAGGCTAGGACCTTTTTCTTTGGGGCGTAGATTTCTGAGGGCAGAACATATCGAGGTGTGCAAGATCATGAGAGACATGGATAAAATATACAATCGGAGAAAAGCTGAGACATTGAAGAGAGACTTCCCGCACAATTAATCAAATCAAAGGGAGTACATATCTAGAGCGAGTTGACAGGTAAAGCTAAAGACGTGTACATTTACCACCGTTCGGGTACATATAGTAAATCCCAAAACATATGCACACGATTGGTTTAGGAGATTAAGGCCAGCCGCAGGCAAATGATTCGAGCCCATCATGTCAACTCTTGGGGGCATGGACAAGGTGGTTCGAAGGGCATGTTTCCCAGCTGCACAGTTCCATTCTTTCCTAGCTCTATCACACAAATCGGAACTTGCGGCTTTGATGGCAATCCAGAGAATAATTACAGCCTAATATTTATTTTAGGGAATCGCAAGGTTCTACTAAACGATGCATTGTTTAATTTTTGGGCGCATTCTAAACTGATAATGGAACATTATTTTTTACAAGTTGATTTGATTTTAAGATATATTTATTCCGGCCACAGGTAGGCATCAATTACCAACCCCCGACTGTGGTGCCGGGGGGCGACCTGGCCAAGGTGCAACGCGCCCTCTGCATGCTGAGCAACACCACCGCCATTTCCATGGCCTGGACCCGCCTAAACCTCAAGTTCGACAAGATGTACGCCAAGCGGGCCTTTGTCCACTGGTACGTGGGAGAGGGGCTGGAGGAAGGGGAGTTCCAGGACGCGCGGGAGGACATGGCGTCGCTGGAGAAGGACTACCAAGAGGTGGCCGTGGATTCCGCCGACCTGGAGAGGAGGGGTGAAGAGGAAGAATAAGATGAATTAATTAGGAAGTTAAAAGTTTAGGTTTTATTTAATAGACTTTATTGAAAGATATAACACTTATAATAATAAATTATTTTAATGAACAATAGGTTTGTCGATATTTTGTGGAAGTCGGGTGAATGAATATAATATTGTTGGGCAGAAACTGTGGGGCAAGAATTTCAGTATGGGACTGGGAAGGGAAACTAAAGTGTTCAGCAACCGGGAGATCAGGTAGGTTCACATGGACTGACTGAAGCTGTTCAGCAGTCTACGTTTGGTCTCGCCGATGTACGTGAGTCCACATCTTGAACAACAAATACAGTAGATGAGCTTGAAGAAGGGCCGAATATATCACTACCTAACCAGAAAGGACTGTCGAGGTACCTGGATCGAGTCGAGGGAGAAATTATGGCGACAGGTGTTGTATCTCATGCGGATGTTGGGGAAGAACCTGAGGAGGTGTTGTATCGGAAGGGATGGATTAACTAAGGAGTTGCGGACGGAACGGTCTTAGTGGAACAGTGTGGATATAGGAAGATGGGACGATAGTGTTGGGTTTCCCTTGCAGTTGTCGAACGTGTCAGCGGGTAATGTGTTGTATGTGACGGCTGATGGGGTGAAAGGTAAGAACTAGGGAGACATCTTGAATTTCCTGGTATAGAACACTTCTGCGTGGGCGCAGATGCGGCGAAAACGGGGGAATTTGGATTACAGGGTGGAGTATTTGTAACAAGAAGTGTGGGAAGAGGTGTAGTCGTGTAGTCAGTGGGTTTGAAACAAACCGGGAGGGTGTAATTTGGGAGCAGCTGTACCTGAATATGTCCCTATCATACCGGTGGGAGTCGTTTACTGACCAGCTGATTGGAATTCATACCGGCGTGGTAGAGCTGCTGACTTACAGATCCAGAGGTCCCAGTTCGATCCTGACTACCTGTATTTGGAAATTTGGAAATACCTGACATGGAAATTGCCTAAAGTATATTGAATGCACGCAACAATACCGTTGTCGAATATTATTATTGTGATTGCGATAACGGCGGCACATTGGCGCAGCGGTAGAGTTGGTGAGTTACGGCGGCAGAGAACCGGGTTCGATCCCGACCACAGGTGCTGCATGGGTACCGATCCATTCGATCTAGCCCGGCTCTCCTCTTACACGCGAGAGCCGACGGCCTGCCCCGTCCCGGGAGCTCCCTCGATGATCCTTCTTCCAGTGTCGCATCTCCAGACAATGTGTCGCATTCCCACCCGATAGAACGTTTCATTCAGCCAGGTCGCCGTGTGATGTCCAAGCCCTTAACAATCATATATGTTTCAATGAGATCTCCGCTTATCCTTCTCAACTCTAGAGTGTACAAGCCCAGCAGCTCCATTCTCTCAGCATATGACAGTCCCGCCATCCCGGGAATTAGCCTTTTAAACCGACCCTCAATAGTAAGAATGTACTTTCTCAAATTAGGGGACCAAAACTGCACACAATACTCCAGGTGTGGTCTCACTAGGGATCTGTACAACTGCAGAAGGAACCTACTGTCGTCACGTTTTGCCGCCGAAAAAAATACTGAAGTACCGATCAATCCTATCTGCTGCCTGTCGCCGCAAGGGTGGAAGGTATGTGGAACGAGCTGCCGGAAGAGGTGGTTCAGGCAGGTACTATCGCAACGTTTAACAAATATTTAAACAAATACCTGGATAGGACAGGTTGAGACGTATATGGCCTAACTCTGATAGTAGATAGTAGAGTGTAGATGGGGCATGTTGGCCGGTGTGGTCACGTTGCATCTAGCAGCCTGTTTCCACGATGTAAGGAATCTATGACAGTAAGACAGCATCTGTGGAGAGAAGGAAAAGGGTGACGTTTCGGGTCGAGACCCTTCTTCATACTCATGTCAGGGTGGTGGGTCAGACAGAGATAGAAAGAGACAGTAAGACTGCTGAGGGAACTGGTAAGAGGGGCGGTGTTGGAGAGAGAGAGCGAAAGTAAGGTCTAAATGAATTTAGGGAAGTCAGTGTTCATACCGTTGGGGTGTAAGGGTAGCCGTTCCTCCAATATGCAGGTGGCCTCATTCTCATAATGGAGGAGGCCCAGGACAGAAAAGTCAGATTGGGAATGGAAGGGCTGAGCAACGGGGGATCAGGTAGATTAAGGCTGACTGAGCGGAAGTGCTGAGCGCTTGATCTCGGCGATATACAGGAGTTGACACCTGAACAGCGGATACAGTAGATGAGGTTGTAGGTGGTGCAAGTGAACCGCTGCCTCACCTGAAAATACTTGAAAGGGTCTTTGGAGGAGAACGTGGAGAGTGTGAAAGATTGATGAGGCAAAATTGTAGGTGTATGTATGGATTTCAGCAAAGCATTCGACAAGGTTCCGTCTGATAGACTGCTCTGGGAGGATAGAGAGCATGGAATCCAAGGAGAGAAAGGATACAGTAGCAACAGGCAGTGAAGAAAACAAATGGCATGTCCGCCTTCTTTGCGAGAGCATTTGAGTCACACTGCAGATGTACAGGGCCCTGGTGAAACCACACCTGTAGTATCGTGTGCAGTTTTGCTCTACTAATACGAGGAAGGACATTATGGAGGTAGTACAGCGTATGATCGCCAGGTTATTTGCCGGGATGACGGAAATAACGGATCGACTGAAAGAGAAGGGATCTTATAGAAACATATAACATTTGAAAGCGATTGGACAGGCAAGATGCAGAAAAAATGTTCCCGATGCTGGGGAGTTCAGAACCAGGGGACACCGTTTAAGAATAAGGGGTAGGCCATTTGGGACTGAGATGAGGAAACCCTTTTTCAGCCAGACAGTTGTGAATCTGTGGAATTCCAATGCCACACAAGACTGTAGATGCAAATTCAATGGATGTATTCAAGAGAAATATATATAGCTCTAAAGGCTAATGGAATCAATGAATATGGCGAGAAAGCAGGAACGGGATACCGAATGTGGATGATCAGCCACGATCACATTGAATGGGGGAGTTGGCTCGAAAGTAGACACAAAATGCTGGACACAACTCAGCGGGACAGGCAGAATCTCTGGAGAGGAGAATGGGTGACGCCTGTGTTCTATGGTTTCAATGTTTTCTATAAGAGATCGCTGAATCGTAGAACATTGGCTTCATGGGAGGAAGCAGATGGTGATGATGGATCGTCGCCTTTCGGACTGGAAGCCTCTGAGTAATGGTGTGCCCCAGGGTTCGGTGCTTGCCCCATTGCTGTTTGTCATCTATATCAATGAGTGGTTGAAAACGTGCATGGCATGATAAGCGAGTTTGCAGACGAAGTTGAAGTAAGTGGTATAGTAGATAGTGAATATATTTGTCAAAATACGCAACAGGATCTTGATCGGTGCGGCAGGTGGTCCGAGCAATGGTTGGTGGGTTATAACACAGATACGTGTCAATCTGGGTGTGTTCTAGAGAAATGGATCTCGAATGCAGGTACATAGTTCCTGGAAAGTGACGCAGCAGGTAGATAGAAAATTCAAAAAGGCTTTCTGCACGTTGGCCTTCATCAGTCAGAGATTGTAGAGACGGATCGGTGATCACCAGGCGTTGGGTTACGGTAGGAATCGGCCGTTGTGAGCGGCTCCACTACCTACCAGCTTCCGGATGCAATCCGGACCAGGTCCACGATCTACTTGCCAATGGAACAGTGGCCCCGCGTGTAGTTATTGGTTGTGTCCTCCTTGCCGGCGAAGAGCAGCTCGGAATGGAAGATCTTCCGGTAGGTGCCGGTCTGCACCTCATCTATGGGGCGAGGAGGGAAGCAGAAAATTGAGTTTAACCAGCGCCACACACGCCTCTTCCCTCACGTCGTGGGGAGTGTTTGAAACATAACATATGAAGTCAAGTCAAGTCACATTTATTTATATAGCACATTTAAAAAACAACTCTCTTTGGCCAAAGTGCTTTACATTTCTTATTAGAATAGTATGAACATGCGCACTGCATACATATATACACATAGCCCTAGCTCAGAGGACGTCAAGAAAGGCTTGGCAGCATAGATAAGTTTTTAGTCTTGACTTAAAGGAGTCGATGGAGGGGGCAGTTCTGATGGGAAGAGGGATGTTGTTCCACAATCTAGGAGCTTTAACCGCAAAGGCGCGGTCGCCGCTGAGCTTATGCCTAGACCACGGGATATTTCGCAAACCCATGTCGGCCAATCTGACGGACCTGGAGGTGGAGTGGTGGGTGAGAAGGCTTTTAATGTAAGTGGGCGCAAGCCCATTGAGGGCTTTGTAGACAAAGAGGAGGATCTTGAGATGTATACATAACCGCACAGGGAGCCAGTGGAGAGAGACCAGGATCGGGGTGAAGTGGTTCCTTTTTCGGGTGCCCGTCAGGAGTCTCGCTGCGGCGTTTTGGAGCAGTTGCAGGCGGGACAGGAAAGATTGGCTGATGCCAGTGTAAAGGGAGTTGCAATAATCAAGGCGGGAGGTGGTAAATGCCATCCAACACTTTATATCCTCGAGGCAGCGGGTGATGTTAAGCAGATTTGATTGTTTTTTGGCATCAGGGGGAGTGAGAGTTGTGTATCGTCTGCGTAACAATGGAAGGAAATATCGTCACCCTCCCCGTCCCAGCCTACCGCTCAGCATGGGGTCTGATCCATGAACACGGCCCGCGGGATGTGCTTGCCCGCCCCGTCTCGCTGAAGAAGGTGATCTAGGAGTCAATAGACAATAAACAATAGGTGCAGGAGTAGGCCATTTGGCCCTTCGAGCCAGCACCGCCATTCAATGTGATCATGGCTGATCATCTCCAATCAGTACCCCGTTCCTGCCTTCGCCCCATATCCCCTGACTTCGCTATTTTTAAGAGCCCTGGCTAGCTCTCTCTTCAAAGCATCCCGAGAACCTGCCTCCACCGCCCTCTGAGGCAGAGAATTTCACAGACTCACCACTCTCTGTGAGAAAAAGTGCTTCCTCGTCTCCGTTCTAAATGTCTTAATCCTTATTCTTAAACTGTGGGCCCGGGTCTGGACTCCCCCAATATCGGGAACAGGTTTCCTGCCTCTAGTGTCTCCAGTCCATTAACAATCTTATATGTTTCAATGAGATGGACTCTCATCCTTCTAAACTCCAGAGAGTAGAAGCCCAACTGCTCCATTCTCTCAGGATATGACAGTCCCGCCATCCCGGGAATTAACCTTGTAAACCTACGCTGCACTCCCTCAATAGAAAGAATGTCCTTCCATAAATTAGGGGATTAAAACAGCACACAATACTCCAGGTGTGGTCTCAATGCAACTACTCTGTACAACTGCAGAAGGACCTCTTTGCTCCCATTCGTTTTCTTCACTGCTGCTGTACCTGCATGCTTACTTTCATAGACTGATGAACAAGGAACCCCAGATCCCGTTGTACTTGCCATTTTCCCAACGACGCCATTTAGATAGTAATTAGCCTTCCTGGTTTTGCTACCAAAGTGGATAACAGCACATTTATCCGCATTAAACTTCATCTGCCATGCATCTGCCCACTCCCCCGACCTGTCCAAGCCACCATGTATTCTCATAGCATCCTCCTCACAGTTCACACTACCACCCAGCTTTGTGTCATCTGCAAATGTGCTAATGTTACTTTGAATCCCTTCCTTCAAATCATTGATATATATTAAAAATAGCTGCGGTCCCAGCACCGAGCCTTGCGGTACCCCACTATTCACTGCCTGCCATTCTGAAAGGGACCCGTTAATCCCTAATCTTTGTTTCCTGTCTGCCAACCACTTCTCTATCCATGTCAGCACTTTACCCGCAATACCATGTGCCCTAATTTTGTCCACTAATCTCCTATGTGGGACCTTATCAAATGCTTTCTGAAAGTCCAGGTACACTACACACACTGGCTCTCCCTTGTCCATTTTCCTAGTTGCATCTTTAAAAAAATCCAGAAAATTAGTCAAGCATGATTCCCCTTCGTAAATCCATGCTATCTCATCTTTTATAATTGACTCCAGCATATTCCGCATCACCGATATCAGGCTAACAGGACTTCAATTTCCCGTTTTCTCTCTCCCACCTTTCTTAAAAAGTGGGATAACAATAGCTACCCTACAATCCACAGGTACTGATCATGAGTCTAAAGAACATTGGAAAATTCTCACCAATGCATTCACGATGTCTAGAGCTACTTCCTTGAGTATACTGGGATGCAGACCATCGGGCCCTGGGGATTTATTAGCCTTCACTCCCATCAGTCTATCCAACACCAATTACTGCCTAATGTGCATTTCCTTCAGTTCCTCTGACACCCCAGATCCTCTGGCCACTACTATAATAGGAAAATTGTCTGTGTCCTCCTTAGCGAAGACAGATCCAAAGTACCTGTTCAACTCATCCGCCATTTCCTTGTTCCTCATAATAAATTCACCCTTTTCGGTCTTCAAGGTTCCAACTTTGGTCTTAACTATTTTTTTTTCTCTTCACATACCTAAAGAAGCTTTTGCTATCCTGCTTTATATTCTTGGCTATCTTACCATCGTACCTCATCTTTTCTCCCCGTATTGTATTTTTGGTTATCTTCTGTTGGTCTTTAAACATTACCCTATCCTCTTGCTTCCCGCTCATCACTGCAACACTGCCACCTACGATCTACTCTTCTCCCTCTCCAATTGTAGATTAAACCTGACCATGTTATGGTCACTGCCTCATAATGGCTCATTAGCCTCGAGGTCCTTTATCAAACCCGGTTCATTACATAACACTAAATCCAGAATTTCCTTCCCCCTGGTAGGCTCCGATACAATCTGTTCAAAGAATCCATCTCGAAGGCATTCTACAAAGTCCCTTCTTTGGATCTAGTTCCAACGTCATTTTCGCAGTCTACCTGCATGTTGAAATCTCCCATAACACCCACAACATTATTTTTTACTGCATGCCAATTTTAACTCCTGATTCAAATTGCGCCCTATGTCCAGGCTGCTGTTTGGGGGCCTGTAGGCTAGTCCCATTAGGGTCTTTTTACCCTTACAATACCTTAATTCTATCCATACTGACTCCACATCTCATGTTTCAATGTCACCTCTTGCAAGGGTCTGAATTTCATTCCTCACCAACAGGGCTACCCCACCCCCTCTGTCCACCTGTCTGCCTTTTCTAAAAGAGGTGTACCCTTAAATATTCAGTTCCCAGCACTGGCCCCCTTGCAGCCATGTCTCAGTAAATTCCCACAAACAATCATACTTAACAGTTTCTAACTGAGCCTCAAGCTCGTCCACTTTATTCGTAATGTGGTGATTCTCGGGAACTCTCTGCCACAGAGGGTAGTTGAGGCCAGTTCATTGGCTATATTTAAGAGGGAGTTAGATGTGGCCCTTGTGGCTAAGGGGATCAGAGGGTATGGAGTGAAGGCAGGTACGGGATACTGAGTTGGATGATCAGCCATGATCATATTGAATGGCACCTAATTTCTATGTTTCTATGTTTCTATGTATCTAATGCCCCCGTGCCACATAGGGAATCTGAACGGAAACCTCTGGAGATTGTGCGCCCAAACCAAGGTTTCCGTGCGGTTCCCGGAGGTTTTTGTCATTTTCCCTAATGGTCGAAAGTGGTTTCTGCTTCTTCTACGTTCCGGCGAATATTTTCTTTTTAATATTTTTATTTAATAGAGGTAAATACATCAATGTACATCACATATATGTTGTTCCAATCATTGTACCCCATAATTATTTGGCTCTGAAAGAAACAGAATAGAAAGAAAGCGAGTGAAGTCTGTGAAAAGAGTTGCGAAAGTGAAAGAGCGTGCCAAAGGGGAGACGAAACCCTTGGTCAAAGAATTAGAGAAAATGGGTTAAGAGATAGACCCTAGAAAAGAAAAGGAAAAAGGAAAGAGAGACAGAGAGAAAAGGGAAAAAAAGCCAGTTACTATATCATATATATCACGCAAAAGGAATCCACCAACTCGATAGTTTTTCATCCCCTCCTACCAACGCCCGTGGTACTCCTGCATCCTATCTTTGTAGCAATTCTATAAATGCAGACCACGTCTGATAAAGTGCTCTGATTTTCTTGCCAGGCGGAGTCTCATATCTTCCATGTGTAATGTTTCAAACATAGTTGAAATCCACATATTTTGTGTTTGCATAGCAGCAATATTTCAAAAAATTCAAAACCGGCCGCGACTGAAAATAAGTTGCCGTTTTAAAAATCTGTATTTTTTTTAATCGAAGCCGGTTGCGATGCAAGTTGAAAGTGATTGCCGGAGGTTGCAGTTAGTGGCAGGTAAGAACATTTTTTCACCCAGTTTTAGTTCACCAGGGAGATCTTACCTTCCACTATCTGCAACCTCCGGCAACCACCTTCAACTGGCATCGCAACCGCTTTAACTACAAAATTACAGATTTTTAAAACGGCAACCTATTTTTAGTCTCGGCCCGTTTTGAATGTTTTGAAATAATCGCCGGAACATGGAACGAGCGGAAGCCACTTTCGACCATTAGGGAGACTGACAAACCCTCCGGGAACCTCCGGAAGCTGCACAGAAACCTTGCGTGTGGCGCAAAGTCTCCAGAGGTTTCCGTTCAGTTTTCCGAAGTGGGACAGGGGCATTACACTTCGCGCATGCAAATACAGCACTTTGACCTCCGTATTCACTTCTCCCCTCGCGCTGGTCGCAATTGGCCCTGACCTTACTCTGTTGTCCATTCTCAAGCTTTCCTTCCCATTAATTGGAGAATCTTTTGTAATTTTTCCAGTAGCCACTTCCCCTTCAACCCCATCTTTGTACTCCCAATTCCGTAGCAACAACCTAGAGCACAATTCTCTTAAGACAGTGGAATTGATTGTACACTTTAGGAGAACTCCACCTCCCCTCACCCTCACTCACCATCAACAACACCACAGTCACATATGTAGAGTATTTTAAGTTCCTAGGAACCATCATCTTCAAGGAGCTTCAGTGGGGGGCACAGTCATCGACTCCACAGTCAAAAAGGCAAAACAGAGGATGCACTTCCTGCGGCAGCTGAGGAAGCACAATCTGCCACAGGCAATGATGGTCCAATTCTACACGGCCATTGTAGAGTCTGTTCTCACCTTCTCCATCATGGTCTGGTTTGGCTCAGGCACCAAGCACGACACCTGCAGGCTGCAGTGAATCGTCCGATCAGCTGAGAAGGTTATTGGTTGCAACCTTCCCGCCATTGATGAACTGTACACTGCTAGGGTCAGGAAGCGAGCGGGCAAGATCATCTCTGACCCCTCTCACCCTGGCCACAATCTCTTTGAATCACTTTCCTCTGGAAGGCGACTCCGGATTGTAAAAGCTGCCACAGCCAGACATAAACACAGTTTTTATCCAGGAGTATTTGCTCTGCTAAACAGCCAACAATCTGTAACGTCCCTTTGATCTGGTATTTTATTGGTTCACATGTTTAATCAATGGTGTTTTATCATTAATGTTTATTATTATTATTAATCTTTAGTGTTGTCTGACTCATTCGTAACTGTTATTGTATGTCATGTTGTTACTTGTGGGCGGAGCACCAAGGCAAATTCCTTGTATGTGACATCTTGGCCAATAAAATTATATATTTACTTACTTACTTACTTCCTCAACACAGCGTCCTGTCGTTGACCTATCGTCGTTTCGTCTTCAAACGTGCCCACAAAGCGAAATCGTGGCACAGAGGTTAGTAACAATTGATCTGAGACAATGATGGTGTTACGGTTGATAGGCTCGGGGATCATGCATTATGAAGTGATTCATCGATAAAAAATGACGAATCTGCTTTGTTTCAGTGACAGGTTAACTGAACAGTCACTTGTATGTTTAGCGATTTGGGCACTAGCGAGCTGGTTAATGTGCGAATGGTTCATTTCATGTGGCGTGGAAGTGTAATAGGTAGCGCTAGGTTTCACTTGGGGCATTTGGTCAGACCGCTGTATTTCCAGCGGCAATTGATAGATTGGAATCTAGCAGATGACAGCGGAGAATGGATTTCGTCACTCAAGGTCCACCTTTCTCCAAGATATAAGATAAATGATACAAGATATATATATATTTGTCAGATGTGCCAGTTAGCACAGTGAAATGTGATGACCATACAGCCATACAGTAAAATAAAGAACACGATAGAGTTCAACACCAAACATCCCCACACAGCTGAATCAAAACATTCCCACTGTGAGGGAAGGCACCAAAGTCAGTCCTGTTCCTCGATGTTCACCCGACCACGTCTCACACTGTGGAGCAATCAGCAGCGAGCGCCTTGGAACCTTATATGTTTGTTTCCTGTAGCAACCAAGGCCATTGTTCTCACTGACCAATCAGCGCGCGTTTGGCCAGTGCTAACGTTCCATCCCCGGGGCGTATAAATACCGGAGCGGCGCCGCGTCACAGTCTCTGGAACCACGCGCGCGGAGCAACATGGTGAGCGCGCGGGAGAATGCCCGGGGACGCGCGTGTTCCCCACAGGGAGGGATCCACGGGGGAGGGAGGCGATTCGTGGACTGGTGTCCGAGACTGGACACGGGAAGGGGAGAGCGCACCCGGGGAATTGGGATCGCAGTGGCTGAATTGATAAGCGTAGCGGGAATGAAGCGGCGGGGGGAGGGATGGGCGCAGAGTAATAGTGGGGCGGGAAAGGGGGATGGGAGCTTCCCACTAATTCTAGGAACGCAATCGGCGAATGCAGCGTGGTGTGTGTGCGAATTGTAAAGGTGGGTAGAACTGAGACGGTGCTCACATAAGGCGTGGGTCGATGCGCGATCAATGAACTTTGAACAAATCCAAGTGGAGTCCAACTTACATCCTGTTTTCCCTCTCCAACAGCGCGAGTGTCTTTCAATCCACATCGGCCAGGCTGGCGTCCAGATTGGCAACGCTTGCTGGGAGTTGTATTGCTTGGAGCACGGGATCCAGCCGGATGGTCAGATGCCCACCGATTCGACCATCGGAGGCGGCGACGATTCGTTCAACACCTTCTTTAGCGAGACGGGGGCGGGGAAGCACGTACCAAGGGCCGTGTTCATCGACCTGGAGCCCACGGTGATCGGTGAGTTGCGGGGTCCGGAGAATGTAGGGCGTTGTCTTAAATCCCTCCCGTGCGGGAATGGAGGAGTGTGTGCCGATGGTAAATACTCGCTTATGTGCTCCCATCCACCTGCAGACGAGGTGCGGACCGGCACCTACCGCCAGCTCTTCCACCCCGAGCAGCTCATCACCGGCAAGGAGGACGCGGCCAATAACTACGCCCGGGGTCACTGCTCCATCGGCAAGGAAATCGTGGACCTGGTCCTGGATCGCATCCGGAAGCTGGTAGGTTGCTCAGCGAATGCAAATCCTTGTACGAGGCTCCGCGTGCTTATAGCGCCCATGTATCCGGTTGCGCCGGTCCATTCCCGAGTACTACGGGCACGATGCTCCCGGACTCCCATTGTTACGACTCCCTTTATCACTGAGATACCCACCGCGCTATCTTTCTCTGCGTCGGCTATAGAGAGCAACATGACCCTATCGCGTCTCTCCTTTCCTTCGAATGTTGCTACAGAATTGATGCTTTGCCCCTTCTCCGCCCTCAGGCCGATCTGTGCACCGGACTCCAGGGTTTCCTCATCTTCCACAGTTTCGGCGGCGGCACCGGCTCGGGCTTCACCTCCCTCCTCATGGAGAGACTCTCCGTCGACTACGGCAAGAAATCCAAGCTGGAGTTTTCCGTCTACCCGGCGCCGCAGATCTCCACCGCCGTGGTCGAGCCCTACAACGCGGTGCTGGTCACGCACTGTACTCTGGAGCACTCCGACTGCGCCTTCATGGTGGACAACGAGGCCATTTACGACTTGTGCCGGAGGAATTTGGACATCGAGCGCCCCACCTATACTAACCTCAACCGCCTGTTGGCGCAGATCGTGTCGTCCATCACCGCCTCGCTGCGCTTCGACGGCGCCCTCAACGTGGACCTGACTGAGTTCCAAACCAACCTGGTCCCCTACCCGCGCATCCACTTCCCGCTCGTCACCTACGCTCCTATTATTTCAGCCGAGAAAGCTTACCACGAGGAACTATCCGTTCCACAACTGACTAACGCCTGCTTCGAGCCGGCCAACCAGATGGTGAAGTGCGACCCTCGCCAGGGGAAGTACATGTCGTGCTGCATGCTGTACCGCGGGGACGTGGTGCCCAAGGACGTCAACGCCGCCATCGCCACCATCAAGACCAAGCGCTCCATCCAGTTCGTGGACTGGTGTCCGACCGGGTTCAAGGTGAGTGTGACCACAGTCAGTGTTGGAAGAACAACATAAATGCAACGAATCTGAATACATCCTTGGCACCATTTGTGCTCTGCAAATAGATCACATCATCCGAAGGACACACCACGATGCTGTGAATAATTTGCAACGGGTGCAGCAGCGTCTCACGCCATGCGGCCTTGCGTTAGTGAAGAGGTTAGACAGGACCTTTTTCTTTGGGGCGTAGATTTCTGAGGGCAGAACATATCGAGGTGTGCAAGATCATGAGAGACATGGATAAAATATACAATCGGAGAAAAGCTGAGACATTGAAGAGGACTTCCCGCACAATTAATCAAATCAAAGGGAGTACATATCTAGAGCGAGTTGACAGGTAAAGCTAAAGACGTGTACATTTACCACCGTTCGGGTACATATAGTAAATCCCAAAACATATGGACACGATTGGTTTAGGAGATTAAGGCCAGCCGCAGGCAAATGATTCGAGCCCATCATGTCAACTCTTGGGGGCATGGACAAGGTGGTTCGAAGGGCATGTTTCCCAGCTGCACAGTTCCATTCTTTCATAGCTCTATCACACAAATCGGAACTTGCGGCTTTGATGGCAATCCAGAGAATAATTACAGCCTAATATTTATTTTAGGGAATCGCAAGGTTCTACTAAACGATGCATTGTTTAATTTTGGGCGCATTCTAAACTGATAATGGAACATTATTTTTTACAAGTTGATTTGATTTTAAGATATATTTATTCCGGCCACAGGTAGGCATCAATTACCAACCCCCGACTGTGGTGCCGGGGGGCGACCTGGCCAAGGTGCAACGCGCCCTCTGCATGCTGAGCAACACCACCGCCATTTCCATGGCCTGGACCCGCCTAAACCTCAAGTTCGACAAGATGTACGCCAAGCGGGCCTTTGTCCACTGGTACGTGGGAGAGGGGCTGGAGGAAGGGGAGTTCCAGGACGCGCGGGAGGACATGGCGTCGCTGGAGAAGGACTACCAAGAGGTGGCCGTGGATTCCGCCGACCTGGAGAGGAGGGGTGAAGAGGAAGAATAAGATGAATTAATTAGGAAGTTAAAAGTTTAGGTTTTATTTAATAGACTTTATTGAAAGATATAACACTTATAATAATAAATTATTTTAATGAACAATAGTTTTGGTCGATATTTTGTGGAAGTCGGGTGAATGAATATAATATTGTTGGGCAGAAACTGTGGGGCAAGAATTTCAGTATGGGACTGGGAAGGAAAACTAAAGTGTTCAGCAACCGGGAGATCAGGTAGGTTCACATGGACTGACTGAAGCTGTTCAGCAGTCTACGTTTGGTCTCGCCGATGTACGTGAGTCCACATCTTGAACAACAAATACAGTAGATGAGCTTGAAGAAGGGCCGAATATATCACTACCTAACCAGAAAGGACTGTCGAGGTACCTGGATCGAGTCGAGGGAGAAATTATGGCGACAGGTGTTGTATCTCATGCGGTTGTTGGGGAAGAACCTGAGGAGGTGTTGTGTCGGAAGGGATGGATTAACTAAGGAGTTGCGGACGGAACGGTCTTAGTGGAAAAGTGTGGATATAGGAAGATGGGAAGATAGTGTTGGGTTTCCCTTGCAGTTGTCGAACATGTCAGCGGGTAATGTGTTGTATGTGACGGCTGATGGGGTGAAAGGTAAGAACTAGGGAGACATCTTGAATTTCCTGGTATAGAACACTTCTGCTTGGGCGCAGATGCGGCGAAAACGGGGGAATTTGGATTACAGGGTGGAGTATTTGTAACAAGAAGTGTGGGAAGAGGTGTAGTCGTGTAGTCAGTGGGTTTGAAACAAACCGGGAGGGTGTAATTTGGGAGCAGCTGTACCTGAATAAGTCCCTATCATACCGGTGGGAGTCGTTTACTGACCAGCTGATTGGAATTCATACCGGCGTGGTAGAGCTGCTGACTTACAGATCCAGAGGTCCCAGTTCGATCCTGACTACCTGTATTTGGAAATTTGGAAATACCTGACATGGAAATTGCCTAAAGTATATTGAATGCACGCAACAATACCGTTGTCGAATATTATTATTGTGATTGCGATAACGGCGGCACATTGGCGCAGCGGTAGAGTTGGTGAGTTACGGCGGCAGAGAACCGGGTTCGATCCCGACCACAGGTGCTGCATGGCAACCGATCAATTCGATCTAGCCCGGCTCTCCTCTTACACGTGAGAGCCGACGGCCTGCCCCGTCCCGGGAGCTCCCTCGATGATCCTCCTTCCAGTGTCGCATCTCCAGACAATGTGTCGCATTCCCACCCGATAGAACGTTTCATTCAGCCAGGTCGCCGTGTGATGTCCAAGCCCTTAACAATCATATATGTTTCAATGAGATCTCCGCTTATCCTTCTCAACTCTAGAGTGTACAAGCCCAGCAGCTCCATTCTCTCAGCATATGACAGTCCCGCCATCCCGGGAATTAACCTTTTAAACCGACGCTGCACCCCCTCAATAGCAAGAATGTACTTTCTCAACTTAGGGGACCAAAACTGCACACAATACTCCAGGTGTGGTCTCACTAGGGATCTGTACAACTGCAGAAGGAACCTACTGTCGTCACGTTTTGCCGCCGAAAAAAATACTGAAGTACCGAACAATCCTATCTGCTGCCTGTCGCCGCAAGGGTGGAAGGTATGTGGAACGAGCTGCCGGAAGAGGTGGTTCAGGCAGGTACTATCGCAACGTTTAACAAATATTTAAACAAATACCTGGATAGGACAGGTTGAGACGTATATGGCCTAACGCTGATCGTAGATAGTAGTGTAGATGGGACATGTTGGCCGGTGTGGTCACGTTGCATCTAGCAGCCTGTTTCCACGATGTAGGAATCTATGACAGTAAGACTCTATCGGCATACTTTAGTGCCATCTGCAAACATTGCTGATACTTTGCACATTCTCATCCAAATTAATGATTAAAACAACAAACAGCAATGGTCAAGCACCGATCGCTGAGGCACATCGCTTGTCACAGGCCTGCGGTTCGAAAATCAACTTTCCATTAACTACCTCTGCTTCCTTCCTTGACGGCAATTCTCTAACCAATTGAAATAGCTCTCCCTGGATCCCATTGGATCTAACCTTCCAGAACAGCCTATTATGCGGAGCGTTATTAAATGCCTTTCTGAAGGCCATATGGACAACGTCTTCGGCTTTGCCCTGATGAAACTCTTTGGTTACTTATTCAAAGAAATGAAATGTTTATGATACGACATACCACATACGAAACTATGCTGACGATCGCTAAACAGCCTACAGCTGCCAAATACACGTATCGTTTAATAATCAAAATCCTATCAAGGGACCTATCTACTACAGGTGTAAGGCTACTGGTCGAACGTGCCCAGGCTGTTCCTTGAGCCCTTCTTCAATTGCGGCATGAAATTATCCGCCCTTCAGTCTTCTGGCCCCTCACCCGCATCTAATGGTCGAATTTGAATGGGTAATTGAATGGATGAATGAATGAATGAATGAATGAATGAAGGAATGAATGAATGGATGAATGAACGAATGATTGAACGAACCAATGATGCATATTTAAAAGCACCCCACTCTCAAATGGTTCCTTTGCCCATAATCAACACACTTCATCAACATTTACACATCCCTGTCCAACACAATCCGAAGGGACCTACCCCAATTCACAATGTGAACACGGGGACCATTCCTGTGTTCATCCAAAACTAGTTAATAGTTAATAAACACGTGCTCGTTGGTCCTAAAGGAATCGAACGCGGACACCTCGGTCACTTCACAATTTCGCGAGTGTACTTTCCATTTCCTTTGAGTTCCATTCCAGAACTGACCAACGCCTGCTTCGATCCGGCAAACCACATGGTGATGTGCGACACCCGCCAGGGCATGTACATGGCGTGCTGCATGCTGTACCGCGGGGACGTGGTGCCCAGGACGTCAACGCCCCCATCGCCTACATTAAGTCCGAGCGCTCCAACACGTTTGTGAATTGGTGCCCTACCGGGTTCATTGTGTATGTCTAACTCTGTGACTAACTCTCATGTGTCCATGCACACTTCATCAGCCTTTCCCACCTCCACCCCACCCTGTGCAACGAGACCATTACGTTGGAAAGGAAACAGAAGAAACACACCTGCTGATGTTTGGCAAGGTAAGATTGGGTGGGAACTTTCCTTTGGCGTGTAGGAGGCAGAGACGTACACTTATTGAGATCATGAGCGGCACATGGTCACGAGGGACAAATGCATGGAGTCTACCAAGCGAATACGGTGACTAATGTTTGCAAGTATAAAGTCACGGGGGTCATGGATGTAGTGAACGTTCGCAATCTTTAGCCTATGGAAACTGTTCTAAAACCAGAGGGTATGTGGGAGTGGAGAGATTTATGAGGGATCTTTGACTTAGAGTGTAGTCTGTTTTTGGATCAAGCTGCCATGGGAAACTATAGAAGCGGATTAATTTACAACCTGTAAAAGACGTTTGGATAGAAATGTGGAGTAAAAGGGAAAAGAGAGATATGAGGGGATAGGGGAACACCAGGCTTATAATCAATGGGAGACACAAAATCCTGGGTTATCAGCAGGACGGGCAGCATCTGTGGAGAGAAGGAAAAGGGTGACGTTTCGGGTCGAGACCATTCTTCATACTTATTTCAGGGTGGTGGGTGAGACAGAGATAGAAAGAGACAGTAGGACTGCTGAGGGAACTGGTAAGAGGGGCGGGGTTGGAGAGAGAGAGCGAAAGTAAGGTCTAAATGAATTTAGGGAAGTCAGTGTTCATACCGTTGAGGTGTAAGGGTAGCCGTTCCTCCAATATGCAGGTGGCCTCATTCTGATAATGGAGGAGGCCCAGGACAGAAAAGATTGGGAATGGAAGGGCTGAGCAACGGGGGATCAGGTAGATTAAGGCTGACTGAACGGAAGTGCTGAGCGCTTGATATCGGCGATATACAGTAGTTGACACCTGAACAGCGGATACAGTAGATGAGGTTGTAGGTGGTGCAAGTGAACCGCTGCCTCACCTGAAAATACTTGAAAGGGTCTTTGGAGGAGAACGTGGAGAGTGTGAAAGATTGATGAGGCAAAATTGTAGGTGTATGTATGGATTTCAGCAAAGCATTCGACAAGGTTCCGTATGATAGACTGGTCTTGGAGGTTAGAGAGCATGGAATCCAAGGAGAGTAATGCAGGAGCAACGGGCAGTGAAGAAAACAAATGGCATGTCGGCCTTCTTTGCGAGAGCATTTGAGTATACAAGTCACACTGCAGTTGTACAGGGCCCTGGTGAGACCACACCTGAAGTATCGTGTGCAGTGTTCCTCTACTAATACGAGGAAGGACATTATGGAGGTAGTGCAGCGTATGATCGCCAGGTTATTTGCCGGGATGACGGAAATAACGGTTCGACTGAAAGAGAAGGGATCTTATAGAAGCATATAACATTTGAAAGGGATTGGATAGGCAAGATGCAGAAAAAATGTTCCCGATGTTGGGGATTCCAGAACCAGGGGACACCGTTTAAGTATAAGGGGTAGGCCATTTGGGACTGAGATGCGGAAACACTTTTTCAGCCAGACAGTTGTGAATCTGTGGAATTCCAATGTCACAGAGACTGTAGATGCAAATTCAATTGATGTATTCAAGAGAAAGTCATATGTAGCTCTAAAGGCAAACAGAATCAATGAATATGGCGAGAAAGCAGCAACGGGATACTGAATTTGGATGATCAGCCATGATCATATTGAATGGCGGTGCTGGCTCGAAAGTAGACACAAAATGCTGGACACAACTCAGCGGGACAGGCAGAATCTCTGGAGAGGAGAATGGGTGACGCCTGTGTTCTATGGTTTCAATGTTTTCTATAAGAGATCGCTGAATGGTAGAACATTGGCTTCATGGGAGGAAGCAGATGGTGATGATGGATCGTCGCCTTTCGGACTGGAAGCCTCTGAGTAATGGTGTGCCCCAGGGTTCGGTGCTTGCCCCATTGCTGTTTGTCATCTATATCAATGAGTGGTTGAAAACGTGCATGGCATGATAAGCGAGTTTGCAGACGAAGTTGAAGTAAGTGGTATAGTAGATAGTGAATATATTTGTCAAAATACACAACAGGATCTTGATCGGTGCGGCAGGTGGTCCGAGCAATGGTTGGTGGGTTATAACACAGATAAGTGTCAATCTGGGTGTGTTCTAGAGAAATGGATCTCGAATGCAGGTACATAGTTCCTGGAAAGTGACGCAGCAGGTAGATAGAGAATTCAAAAAGGCTTTCTGCACGTTGGCCTTTATCAGTCAGAGATTGTAGAGCCGGATCGGTGATCACCAGGCGTTGGGTTACGGTAGGAATCGGCCGTTGTGAGCGGCACCACTACCTACCAGCTTCCGGATGCAATCCGGACCAGGTCCACGATCTACTTGCCAATGGAACAGTGGCCCCGCGTGTAGTTATTGGTTGTGTCCTCCTTGCCGGCGAAGAGCAGCTCGGAATGGAAGATCTTCCGGTAGGTGCCGGTCTGCACCTCATCTATGGGGCGAGGAAGGAAGCAGAAAATTGAGTTTAACCAGCGCCACACACGCCTCTTCCCTCACGTCGTGGGGAGTGTTTGAGACATAACATATGAAGTCAAGTCAAGTCACATTTATTTATATAGCACATTTAAAAAACAACTCTCGTTGGCCAAAGTGCTTTACATTTCTTATTAGAATAGTATGAACATGCGCACTGCATACATATATACACATAGCCCTAGCTCAGAGGACGTCAAGAAAGGCTTGGCAGCATAGATATGTTTTTAGTCTTGACTTAAAGGAGTCGATGGAGGGGGCCGTTCTGATGGGAAGAGGGGTGTTGTTCCACAATCTAGGAGCTTTAACCGCAAAGGCGCGATCGCCGCTGAGCTTATGCCTAGACCACGGGATATTCCGCAAACCCATGTCGGCCAATCTGACGGACCTGGAGGTGGAGTGGTGGGTGAGAAGGCTTTTAATGTAAGTGGGCGCAAGCCCGTTGAGGCTTTGTAGACAAAGAGGTGGATCTTGAGATTTAGACATAACCGCACAGGGAGCCAGTGGAGAGAGGCCAGGATCGGGGTGATGCGGTTCCTTTTTCGCGTGCCCGTCAGGAGTCTCGTTGCGGCGTCTTGGACCAGTTGCAGGCGGGACATGAAATATTGGCTGATCCCAGTGTAAAGGGAGTTGCAGTAATCCAGGCGGGAGGAGGTAAATGTGTGGATGATCTTTTCGAGGTCATCAAACTGGAGGAATTGTTTTATTTTAGCTATCGTCCGAAGCTGGAAGAAGCAGCTTTTACCACGGCATTGACTTGTTTGTCAAATTTCAGTGCTGAGTCAAATATCACGCCAAGGTTTTTGACGTGAAGTTTGAGTAATGGGGTGAGGCTTCCAAGGCTGCCTGCTATAGTTTTGATTGAGTCCGAGGGGCCGAGAAGGATTACCTCAGACTTACTCTAGTTTAGTTGGAGGAAGTTCTTGGCCCTCCAACTCTTTATATCCTCGAGGCAGCGGGTGATGTTAAGCAGATTTGATTGTTTTTTGGGCTTCAGGGGTAGAGAGAGTTGTGTATCGTCTGCCCCCCGTCCCAGCCGACCACTCAGCATGGGCTCTGATCCATGAACACGGCCCGCGGGATGTGCTCGCCCGCCCCGTCTCGCTGAAGAAGGTAATCTAAATAGACAATACAATCCATACATATAGACAATAAACTTTAGATGCAGGAGTAGCCCATTTAGCCCTTCGAGCCAGCACCGCCATTCAATGTGATCATGGCTGATCAACTCGAATCAGTAACCCGTTCAGGCCTTCGCCCCATATCCCCTGACTCGGCTATTTTTAAGAGCCCTACCCATCCCTCTCTTCAAAGCATACAGAGAACCTGCCTCCACCGTCCTCTGAGGCAGAGAATTTCACAGACTCACCACTCTCTGTGAGAAAAAGTGCTTCCTCGTCTCTGTTCTAAAGTCTTACTCCTTATTCTTAAACTGTGGGCCTGGGTTCAGGACTCCCCCAACATCGGGAACAGGTTTCCTGCCTCTAGTGTCTACAAGCCCTTAACAATCTTATATGTTTCAACGAGATCGCCTCTCATCCTTCTAAACTCCAGAGAGTACAAGCCCAACTGCCCCATTCTCTCAGCAAATGACAGTCCCGCCATTCCTGGAATTAACCTTGTAAACCCACGCTGCACTCCCTCAATAGAAAGAATCTCCTTTCACAAATTAGGGGATTAAAACTGCACACAATACTCCAGGTGTGGTCTCAAGGCAACTGCTGTGTACAACTGCAGAAGGACCTCTTTGCTCCTATATTCGATTCCTCTTCTTATAAAGGGCAACATGCCATTCGTTTTCTTCACTGCTGCTGTACCTGCATGCTTACTTTCATAGACTGATGTACAAGGACCCCCAGATCCCGTTGTACTTGCCATTTTCCCAACATCTAAATGGCATTTAGATAGTAATTAGCCCTCCTGTTTTTGCTACCAAAGTGGATAATCTCACATTTATCCGCATTAAACTTCATCTGCCATGCATCTGCCCACTCCCCGGACCTGTCCAAGCCACTCTGTATTCTCATAGCATCCTCCTCACAGTTCACACTACTAGCCAGCTTTGTGTCATCTGCAAATGCGCTAACGCTACTTTGAATCCCTTTCTCCAAATCATTGATATATATTCTGAATAGCTGCAGTCCCAGCACCGAGACTTGCGGTACCCCACTATTCACTGCCTGCCATTCTGAAAGGGACCCGTTAATCCCTAATCTTTGTTTCCTGTCTGCCAACCACTTCTCTATCCATTTCAGCACTCTACCCGCAATACCATGTGCCCTAATTTTGCCCACTATTCTCCTATGTGGGACCTTATCAAATGCTTTCTGAAAGTCCAGGTACACTACACACGCTGGCTCTCCCTTGTGCATTTTCCTAGTTACATCTTAAAAGAAATCCAGAAAATTAGTCAAGCATGATTCCCCTTCGTGAATCCATGCTATCTCATCTTTTATAATTGACTCCAGCATGTTCTGCATCACCGATATCAGGCTAACAGGTCTTCAATTCCCCGTTTTCTCTCTCCCACCTTTCTTAAAAAGTGGGATAACAATAGCTACCCTCCAATCCACAGATACTGATCATGAGTCGAAAGAACATTGGAAAATTCTCACCAATGCATTCACGATTTCTAGAGCTACTTCCTTAAGTATCCTGGGATGCAGACCATCGGGCCCTGGGGATCCCATCAATCTATCCAACACCAATTACTGCCTAATGTGCATTTCCTTCAGTTCCTCTGTCACCCAAGATCATCTGGCCACTACTATAATAGGAAGATTGTCTGTGTCCTCCTTAGCGAAGACAGATCCAAAGTACCTGTTCAACTCATCCGCCATTTCCTTGTTCCTCATCATAAATTCACCCTTTTCGGTCTTCAAGGGTCCAACTTTGGTCTTAACTTTTTTTTTCTCTTCACATACCTAAAGACGTGTTTGCTATCCTGCTTTATATTCTTGGCTATCTTACCTTCGTACCTCATCTTTTCTCCCCGTATTGTATTTTTGGTTATCTTCTGTTGGTCTTTAAACATTACCCAATCCTCTTGCTTCCCGCTCATCACTGCAACACTGGCACCTCCGATCTACTCTGCTCCGTCTCCAATTATAGATTAAACCTGACCATGTTATGGTCACTGCCTCATAATGGCTCATTAACCTCGAGGTCCTTTATCAAACCCGGTTCATTACTTAACACTAAATCCAGAATCTCCTTCCCCCTGGTAGGCTCCGATACAAGCTGTTCAAAGAATCCATCGCCAAGGCATTCTACAAAGTCCCTTTCTTGGGATCCAGTACCAACGTCATTTTCGCAGTCTACCTGCATGTTGAAATCTCCCATAACAACCACAACATTATTTTTACTGCATGCCAATTTTAACTCCTGATTCAACTTGCGCCCTATCTCCAAGCTACTGTTTGGGGGCCTGTAGATTAGTCCCATTAGGGTCTTTTTACCCTTACAATACCTTAATTCTATCCATACTGACTCCACATCTCCTGTGTCAATGTCACCCCTTGCACGGGTCTGAATTTCATTCCTCACCAACAGGGCAACCCCACCCCCTCTGCCCACCTGTCTGGCTTTCCAAAAGCAGGTTTACCCTTGAATATTCAGCTCCCAGCACTGGCCCTCTTGCAGCCATGTCTCAGTAATTCCCACAACATCATACTTACCAGTTTCCAACTGAGCCACAAGCTCGTCCACTTTATTCCTAATGCCCCTATGCCACTTAGTGAATCTGAACGGAAACCTCTGGAGACTGTGCGCCCAAACCAAGGTTTCCGTGCGGTTCCCAGAGGGTTTTGTCAGTTTCCCTAATGGTCGAAAGTGGTTTCCGCTTCTTCTACGTTCCGGCGAATATTTCTTTTTTTAAATATTTTTATTTATTAGAAGTAAATACATCAATGTACATGACATATATATTGTTACTATCATTGTACCCCAAAATTATATGGCTTTTAAAGATAAAGAATAGGAAGAAAGAGAATGAAGTAGGTGAAAAGAGTTGTGAAAGTGAACGAGCGTGCCAAAGGGGAGAAGAAACCCTTGGTCAAAGAATTAGAGAAAGGGGGTTAAGAGATAGACCCTAGAAAAGGAAAGGAAAAAAGAGAGACAAAGAGAGAGAAAAGGAAAAAAACCAGTTAATATATTATATATATCATGCAAAAGGTCTCCACCAACTCGATAGTTTTTCATCCCCTCCAACCAAGGCCCGAGGTGCTCCTGCACCCTATCTTTGTAGCAATTCTATAAATTCAGTCCACGTGTGATAAAGTGCTCTGATTTTTCTGCCAGGCGGAGACTCATATTTTCCAGATGTAATGTTACAAACATAGTTGAAATCCATAGTGGGAGGTAAGAACTTTTTTTCACCCAGTTTTAGTCCACCAGGGAAGTCTTACCTTCCACTACCTGCAAACTCCGGCAACCACATTCAACGAGCATCGCAACCGGCTTTGACTACAAAATTACAGATTTTTAAAACGACAACCTATTTTTAGTCTCGGCCGGATTTGAATGTTTTGAAATAATCGCCGGAACATAGAAGGGGCGGAAGCCACTTTCGACCATTAGGGAGACTGACAAAAACCCTCCGGGAAACTCCGGAAGCTGCACAGAAACCTTGCGTGTGGCGCAAAGTCTCCAGAGGTTTCCGTTCAGGTTTCCGAAGTGGGACAGGGGCATTACACTTCGCGTATTCAGATACAGCACTTTGACCTACGTATTCACTTCTCCCCTCGCGCTGGTCGCAATTGGCCCTGACCTTACCCTGTTGTCCATTCACAAGCTTTCCTTCCAATTAATTGTAGAATCTTTTGTAATTTTTCCAGTAGCCAATTCCCCTTCAACTCCATCTTGAAACTCCAAATTCCGAAGCAACAACCTAGAGCACAATGCTCTTAAGACAGTGGACTTTAGGAGAACGCCCCCTCCCCTCACCCCACTCACCACCAACAACACCACAGTCACATATGTAAAGTATTTTAAGTTCCTGGGAACCATCATCTCCAAGGACCTTGAGTGGGTTGCTACCATCGACTCCACAGTGAAAATGGCAAAACAGAGGATGCACTTCCTGCGGCAGCTGAGGAAGCACAATCTGCCACAGGCAATGATGGTCAAATTCTACACGGTCATCGTAGAGTCTGTCCTCACCTTCCCCATCATGGTCTGGTTTGGCTCAGCCACCAAGCACGACACCCAGAGGCTGCAGCGAATCGTCCGATCAGCAGAGAAGATTATTGTCTGCAACCTTCCCGCCATTGATGAACTGTGCACTGCAAGGGCCAGGAAGCGAGCGGGCAAGATCATCTCTGACCCCTCTCACCCTGGCCACAAACTCTTTGAATCACTTCCCTCTGGAAGGCGACTCCGGACTGTCAAAGCTGCCACAGCCAGACATAAAAACAGTTTTAATCCAGGAGTATTTGCTCTGCTCAACAGCCAACAATCTGTAGCGTCCCTTTGATCTGGTATTTTGTTGGTTCACATGCTTGATCAATGGTGTTTTATCATTAATGTTTATTATTATTAATGTTTAATGTTGTCTGAGTCATTCGTAACTGTTACTGTATGTCATGTTGTTACTTGTGGGCGGAGCACCAAGGCAAATTCCTTGTATGTGAGTTCTTGGCCAATAAAATTATATATTTACTGACTTACTTCCTCAGCACAGCGTCCTGTCGTTGACCTATCGTCGTTTCGACTTCAAACTTGCTCACATAGCCAAATCGTGGCCCAGACGTTAGTAACCATTGATCTGAGACAATGATGGCGTTACGGTTGATAGGCTCGGGGATCATGCATTATGAAGTGATTCATGGATAAAAAATGACGAATCTGCTTTGTTTCAGTGACAGGTTAATCGAACAGTCACTTGGATGTTTAGCGATTTGGGCACTAGAGAGCTGATTAATGTGCGAATGGTTCATTTAATGAGGCGTGGAGGTGTAATAGGTAGCGCTAGGTTTCACTTGGGGGCATTTGGTCAGACCACTGTATTTCCAGCGGCAAGTGATAGATTGGAATCTAGCAGATGACAGCGGACAATGGATTGCGTCACTGAAGGTCCATCTTTCTCCAAGATACAAGATACAAGATACAAGATACAAGATATATTTATTTGTCACATGTGCCACTTAGCGCAGTGAAATGTGATCACCATACAGCCATACAATAAAATAAAGAACACAACACTCGATAGAGAACTTCAACACCAAACATCCCCACACAGCAGAATCAAAAGTTTCCCACTGTGAGGGAAGGCACCAAAGTCAGTCCTGTTCCTCGATGTTCACCCGACCACGTCTCACACTGTGGAGCAATCAGCAGCGAGCGCCTTGGAACCTTATATGTTTGTTTCCTGTAGCAACCAAGGCCATTGTTCTCACTGACCAATCAGCGCGCGTTTGGCCAGTGCTAACGTTCTATCCCCGGGGCGTATAAATACCGGAGCGGCGCCGCGTCACAGTCTCTGGAACCACGCGAGCGGAGCAACATGGTGAGCGCGCGGGAGAATGCCCGGGGACGCGCGTGTTCCCCGCAGGGAGGGATCCACGGGAGAGGGAGGCGAATCGTGGACTGGTTTTCGAGACTGGACACGGGGAGGGGAGAGTGCACCCGGGCAATTGGGATCGCAGTGCCTGAATGGATAAGCGGAGCGGGAATGAAGCGGCGGTGGGAGGGAAGGGCGCTGAGTAATAGTGGGGCGGGAAAGGGGGATGGGAGCTTTCCACTAATTCTAGGAACGCAATCGGCGAATGCAGCGTGGTGTGTGTGCGAATTGTAGATGTGGGTAGAACTGAGATGGTGCTCACATAGGGCGTGGGTCGGTGCGCGATCAATCCACGTTGAACAAGTCCATGTGGAGTCCAACTTACCGCCTGTTTCACCTCTCCAATAGCGCGAGTGTATTTCAATCCACATTGGCCAGGCTGGCGTCCAGATTGGCAACGCTTGCTGGGAGTTGTATTGCCTGGAGCACGGGATCCAGCCGGATGGTCAGATGCCCACCGATTCGACCATCGGAGGCGGCGACGATTCGTTCAACACCTTCTTTAGCGAGACGGGGGTCGGGGAAGCACGTTCCAAGGGCCGTGTTCATCGACCTGGAGCCCACGGTGATCGGTGAGTTGCGGGGTCCGGAGAATGTAGGGCGTTGTCTTAAATCCCTCCCGTGCGGGGATGGAGCAGTGTGTGCCGATGGTAAATACACGCTCCTGTGCTCCCATCCCCCTGCAGACGAGGTGCGGACCGGCACCTACCGCCAGCTCTTCCACCCCGAGCAGCTCATCACCGGCAAAGAGGACGCGGCCAATAACTACGCCCGGGGTCACTGTTCCATCGGCAAGGAGATCGTGGACCTGGTCCTGGATCGTATCCGGAAGCTGGTAGGTTGCTCAGCGAATGCAAATCGTCGTATGAGGATCCGCGTGCGTGCAGCGCCACTGTATCCGCTTGCGCCGGTCCATTCCCGAGTGCTGCGGCCACGATGCTCCGGGATTCCCATCCTTACCTCTCCTTTTATCACTGAGATACCCACCGCGCGATCTTTCTCTACACCGGCTATAGAGAGCAACATAACCCTATCGCGTCGCTCGTTTCCTTTAAACCTTGGTACAGAATTGATGCTTTGCCCCTTCTCCGCCCTCAGGCCGATCTGTGCACCGGACTCCAGGGATTCCTCATCTTCCACAGTTTCGGGGGCGGCACCGGCTCGGGCTTCACTTCCCTCCTCATGGAGAGACTCTCCGTCGACTACGGCAAGAAATCTAAGCTGGAGTTTTCCGTCTACCCGGCGCCGCAGATCTCCACCGCCGTGGTCGAGCCTTACAACGCTGTGCTGGTCACGCACTGTACTCTGGAGCACTCCGACTGCGCCTTCATGGTGGACAACGAGGCCATTTACGACTTGTGCCGGCGGAATCTGGACATCGAGCGCCCCACCTATACTAACCTCAACCGCCTGATGGCGCAGATCGTGTCGTCCATCACCGCCTCGCTGCGCTTCGACGGGGCCCTCAACGTGGACCTGACTGAGTTCCAAACCAACCTGGTCCCCTACCCGCGCATCCACTTCCCGCTCGTCACCTACGCTCCTATTATTTCAGCCGAGAAAGCTTACCACGAGGAACTATCCGTTCCACAACTGACCAACGCCTGTTTCGAGCCGGCCAACCAGATGGTGAAGTGCGACCCTCGCCAGGGGAAGTACATGTCGTGCTGCATGCTGTACCGCGGGGACGTGGTGCCCAAGGACGTCAACGCCTCTATCGCCACTATCAAGACCAAGCGCACCATCCAGTTCGTGGACTGGTGTCCGACCGGGTTCAAGGTGAGTGTGACCAATTCGCGTGTTTCCATGCACACACAGTCAGTGCTGGAAGAACAACATAAATGCAACGAATCTGAATACATCCTTGGCACCATTTGTTCTCTGCAAATAGATCATATCAGTGCCCAAAGGATGCACCCCACCCCTTCTTCAATTGAGTGGATAATTTGCAAAGTGTGCAGTAACGTCTCACGCGGATATTTATTGGGCTTGCGGCCTTGCGTCAAAGTAAGAGGTTAGACAGACAAGGACCTTTTTCTTTGGGGCGTAGATTTCTGACGGCAGAACATATCGAGGTGTGCAAGATCATGAGGGACATGGATAAAATGTACGTTAGGTGAAAAGCTGAGATACTGAAGAGTGACTTCCCGAACATTAATCTAATCAAAGGGGAGTACATATCTAGAGCGAGTTGACAGGTAAAGCAAAAGACGTGTACATTTACCACCTTTCAGGTACATATAGTAAATTCCAAAACATATGGATACGATCGGTTTATGAGATTAAGGCCAGCCGCAGGCACATGAAACGAGCCCAACATGTCAACTCTTGGGGCATGGACAAGGTGGTTCGAAGAGCATGTTTCCACCTGCACAGTTCCATACCTTCATGCCTCTATCACACAAATCGGAACTTGCGGCTTTGATGGTAATCCAGAGGATAATTACAGCCAGATATTTATTTTAGGGAATCGCAAGGTTCTCGTAAACGATGCTTTGTTTAATTTTTGGGCGCATACTAAACCCGTAATGGAACATGTGTTTCTGCAAGTAGATTTGATTTTAAGATATATTTATTCCGGCCATAGGTTGGCATCAACTACCAACCCCCGACGGTGGTGCCTGGGGGCGACCTGGCCAAGGTGCAACGCGCCCTCTGCATGCTGAGCAACACCACCGCCATCGCCATGGCTTGGACCCGCCTCAACCTCAAGTTCGATAAGATGTACGCCAAGCGGGCCTTTGTCCACTGGTACGTGGGAGAGGGGCTGGAGGAAGGGGAGTTCCAGGACGCGCGGGAGGACATGGCGTCGCTGGAGAAGGACTACCAGGAGGTGGCCGTGGATTCCGCCGACATGGAGAGAAGGGGTGAAGAGGAAGAATAAGATGAATTAATTAGGAAGTTAAAAGTTTAAGTTTTATGTCATAGACTTTATTGAAAGATATAACACTTGTAATAATAAATTATTTTAATGAACAATTGTTTTGTCGATATATTGCGGAAGTCGGGTGAATGAATATAAAATTGTTGGGCAGAAACTGTGGGGCAGGAATTTCAGTATGGGACTGGGGAGGAAAACTAAAGTGTTCAGCAACCGGGAGATCAGGTAGGTTCACATGGACTGACTGAAGGTGTTCAGCGAAACGGTCGCCAGTCTACGTTTGGTCTCGCCGATGTATGAGTCCACATCTTGAACAACACAT
This sequence comes from Okamejei kenojei, assembly GCA_035221665.1. Taxonomy (NCBI): domain Eukaryota; kingdom Metazoa; phylum Chordata; class Chondrichthyes; order Rajiformes; family Rajidae; genus Okamejei; species Okamejei kenojei. The sequence goes on along the minus strand of JAVHYY010000397.1, from coordinate 39,188 downwards.
ACAGTAGATTAGCTTGAAGAAGGGCCAAATATATCACTACCTAACCAGAAAGGACTGTCGAGGTACCTGGACCGAGTCGAGGGAGAAATTATGGGGACAGGTGTTGTAACTCATGCGGTTGTTGGGGAAGAACCTGAGGAGGTGTTGGGTCGGAAGGGATGGATTAGCCAAGGAGTTGCGGAGGGAACGGTCTCTGCGGAAAGTGGGAAGATAGTGTTGGGTTCCCCTTGTAGTTGGCGAACATGTCAGCGGGTAATGTGTTATTTGTGACGGCTGATGGGGTGAAAGGTAAGAACTAGGGAGACTCTGCTCTCTGTTGCGACTAGTGGGAGGGGAAGCAAGAGCGAATCTGCGGGGGGGGGGGGGCGAGCAGATATGAGTGATGGCCACATATATGACGGGAGTGGAATACCGCGGTTCCTTAAGAATGAGGACATCTCGAATATCCTGGTATGTAACACTTCTGCTTGGGCGCAGATGCGGCGAAAACGAGGGAATTTGGATTAGAGGGTGGAGTATTTGCAACAAGCAGTGTGGGAAGAGTTGTAGTCGTGATAATTGTGAGAGTCAGTGGGTTTGAAACAAACCGGGAGGGTGTAATTTGGGAGCAGCTGTTCCTGAATAAGTCCCTATCATACCTGTGCGAGTCGTTTACTGACCAGCTGATTGGAATACATACCGGCGTGGTAGAGCTGCTGACTTACAAACCCAGAGGTCCCAGTAATCCTGACTACCTGTATTTGGAAATGTGGAAATACCTGACATGGAAATTGCCTAAAGTATATTGAATGTTCGCAACAATACCGTTGTCGACTATTATTATTGTGATTGTGATAACGGCGGCACATTGGCGGAGCGGTAGAGTTGCTGAGTTACGGCGGCAGAGAACCGGGTTCGATCCCGACCACAGGTGCTGCATGGGTACCGATCCATTCGATCTAGCGTCGGCCCTTACACGTGTGAGCCGACGGCCTGCCCCGTCCAGGGAGCTCCCTCCATGATCCTCCTTCCAGTGTCGCATGTCCAGACAATGTGTCGCATTCCCACCCGATAGAAGGTATCATTCAGCCGGGTCGCCGTGTGATTGGCTGCCAGCGAACCAACCGCTGGCGTGGAACGTAGAGGCAAATGCAAATAGAACACCGATTGGTTCATGCCGCGACTGACGGAACAAAGACAGGTCGAGCGACGCAACAAATCATTAGCGAAAGGACCTTTTGCAACTCGGCCGTCACGAGCGCGGATCATTGCTCGTTTCACTAGTCGCGTTACCACCGAACCAGTGTTGCGCACCGAGATTGCAGCTAATTTAGGCTGCAATCGGGGATTTGTGTACGTTTGTGCTCACCCATGAATGGGGAGGCTTTCGAAAGGGTGAACGGGAGATTTATCACGATACTGCCTGCATTATGGGATATTAGTTAAAAGGAAGGCTTGGAGAAAAGCGGGGCGTTTTTCCACAAAGTGTGTGCGTTGTCAGCACATTATTGAGTGACGGAATGAATGGATGAATGAATGAATGAATGAATTAACCAATGAATTAACTAATTGATGGTTGAACGGACTAATGCACGAACGAAGTAATCAATTAATTCCTTAATTAATTATTGAACGGACAAATGGATGAATGAATGAATGAATGAATGATTGAATGAATGTATGAATTAATGATTGTATTTATAAATGAATGAATGAATATATGAATGAATATTGTTACTTGTACCTGGGTTCATTAAAATGCTTCGTTTGCATGCAACAATAGACAATATACAATAGACAATCGGTGCCGGAGTGGGCCATTTGCACAGGTCCGGCTGCTCCATTCTCTCAGCATATGACAGTCCCGGCATCCCGGGAATTAACCTTGTAAACCTACGCTGCACTCCCTCAATAGCAAGAATGTCCTTCCTCAACTTAGGGGACCAAAACTGCACACAATACTCCCGGTGTGGTCTCACTAGGGCTCTGTACAACTGCAGAAGGAACCTACTGTCGTCACGTTTTGCCGCCGATAAAATTACTGAAGTACCGAACAATCCTATCTGCTGCCTGTCGCCACAAGGGTGGAAGGTATGTGGAACGAGCTGCCGGAAGAGGTGGTTCAGGCAGGTACGTTCGCAACGTTTAACAAATATTTAAACAGATACCTGGATAGGACAGGTTGAGACGTATATGGCCTAACGCTGATAGTAGATAGTAGAGTGTAGATGGGACATGTGGGCCGGTGTGGTCACGTTGCACCTAGCAGCCTGTTTCCACGATTTAGGAATCTATGACAGTAAGACTCTATCGGCATACTTTAGTGTCATCTGCAAACATTGCTGATACTTTGCACATTTTCATCCAAATTAATGATTAAAACAACAAACAGCAATGGTCAAGCACCGATCGCTGAGGCACATCGCTTGTCACAGGCCTACGATTCGAAAATTAACTTTCCATCAACTACCTCTGCTTCCTTCCTTGACGCCAATTCTCTAACCAATTGAATAGCTCTCCCTGGATCCCATTCGATCTAACCTTCCAGAACAGCCTATTATGCGGAGCGTAATTAAATGCCTTTCTGAAGTCCATATGGACAACGTCTTCGGCTTTGCCCTTATGAAACTTTGTGGTTACTTCTTCAAACAAATGAAATGTTTATGATACGACATATCACATACGAAACTATGCTGACGATCGCTAAACAGCCTACAGCTGCCAAATACACGTATCGTTTAATCATCAAACTCCTATCAAGGAACCTATCCACTACAGGTGTCATGCTACTGGTCGAAAGTGCTCAGGCTGTTCCTTGAGCCCTTCTTAAATTGAGGCATGAAATTAACCGCCCTTCAGTCTTCTGGCCCCTCCCCGCATCTAATTGTCGAATTTGAATGGGTAATTGAATGGATGAATGAATGAATGAATGAATGAATGAATGAATGAATGAATGAACGAATGATCGAACGAACCAATGATACATATTTAAAAGCACCCCACTCTCAAATGGTTCCTTTGCCCATAACGAAAACACTCCATCAACATTAAGAAATCCATGTCCAACACAATCCGAGGGGACCTACCCCAATTCACAATGTGAACTCTGGGACCATTCCTGTGTTCATCCAAAACTAGTAAACAGTTAATAAACATGTGCTCGTTGGTCCTAAATGAATCGAACGCGGACACCTCGGTCACTTAACAATTTCGCGAGTGTACTCAGCTTTACCCGTTCCTTTGGGTGTCCATCCCACAACTGACCAACGCCTGCTTCGGGCCGTGAGAGCCGTGGTGATGTGCGAACCCCGCCAGGGCAAGTACATGGCGTGCTCTATGCTGTACAACGGGGACGTGGTGCCCAGGACGTCAACGCCGCCATCGCCTCCATTAAGTCCGAGCGCTCCAATACGTTCGTGAATTGGCGCCCTACCGGGTTCATGGTGTATTTCTAACTCTGTGACTAACTCTCATGTGTCCATGCACACTTCATCGGCCTTTCCCACCTGCACCCCACCTTGTGCAAGGAGACCATTACGTTGGAAAGGAAACAGAAGAGACACACCTGCTGATGTTTGGCAAGGGAAGATTCGGTGGGACCTTTCCTTTGGCGTGTAAGAGGCAGAGACGTACACTTATTGAGATCATGAGCGGCACATGGTCACGAGGGACAAATGCATGGAGTCTACCAAGCGAATACGGTGACTAATGTTTGCAAGTATAAAGTCACGGGGGTCATGAATGTAGTGAACGTTCGCAATCTTTAGCCTATGGAAAAGCAGAGGGTATGTGGGAGTGGAGAGATTTATGAGGGACCTTTGATTTAGAGTGTAGTCTGTTTTTGGATCAAGCTCCCATGGGAAGCTATAGAAATAGATTAATTTACAACCTATAAAAGACATTTGGATAGAAATGTGGAGTAAAAGGGAAAAGAGAGATATGAGGGGATAGGGGAACACCAGGCTTATAATCAATGGGAGACACAAAATCCTGGGTTATCAGCAGGACGGGCAGCATCTGTGGAGAGAAGGAAAAGGGTGACGTTTCGGGTCGAGACCCTTCTTCATACTCATGTCAGGGTGGTGGGTGAGACAGAGATAGAAAGAGACAGTAGGACTGCTGAGGGAACTGGTAAGAGGAGCGGGGTTGGAGAGAGAGAGCGAAAGAAAGGTCTAAATGAATTTAGGGAAGTCAGTGTTCATACCGTTGGGGTGGAAGGGTAGCCGTTCCTCCAATATGCAGGTGGCCTCATTCTGATAATGGAGGAGGCCCAGGACAGAAAAGTCAGATTGGGAATGGAAGGGCTGAGCAACGGGGGAATCAGGTAGATTAAGGCTGACTGAGCGGAAGTGCTGAGCGCTTGATCTCGGCGATATACAGGAGTTGACACCTGAACAGCGGATACAGTAGATGAGGTTGGAGGTGGTGCAAGTGAACCGCTGCCTCACCTGAAAATACTTGAAAGGGTCTTTGGAGGAGAACGTGGAGAGTGTGAAAGATTGATGAGGCAAAATTGTAGGTGTATGTATGGATTTCAGCAAAGCATTCGACAAGGTTCCGTATGATAGACTGGTGTTGGAGGTTAGAGAGCATGGAATCCAAGGAGAGTAAGGATGCAGGAGCAACGGGCAGTGAAGAAAACAAATGGCATGTCGGCCTTCTTTGCGAGAGCATTTGAGTATACAAGTCACACTGCAGTTGTACAGGGCCCTGGTGAGACCACACCTGAAGTATCGTGTGCAGTGTTGCTCTACTAATACGAGGAAGGACATTATGGAGGTAGTGCAGCGTATGATCGCCAGGTTATTTGCCGGGATGACGGAAATAACGGTTCGACTGAAAGAGAAGGGATCTTATAGAAGCATATAACATTTGAAAGGGAGTGGATAGGCAAGATGCAGAAAAAATGTTCCCGATGTTGGGGAGTCCAGAACCAGGGGACACCGTTTAAGAATAAGGGGTAGGCCATTTGGGACAGATGCGGAAACACTTTTTCAGCCAGACAGTTGTGAATCTGTGGAATTCCAATGTCACAGAAGACTGTAGATGCAAATGCGATGGATGTATTCAAGAGAAAGTCATATGTAGCTCTAAAGGCAAACAGAATCAATGAATATGGCGAGAAAGCAGGAACGGGATACTGAATTTGGATGATCAGCCATGATCATATTGAATGGCGGTGCTGGCTCGAAAGTAGACACAAAATGCTGGACACAACTCACCGGGACAGACAGAATCTCTGGAGAGGAGAATGGGTGACGCCTGTGTTCTATGTTTTCTATGTTTTCTATAAGAGATTGATGAATGGATAGAACATTGGCTTCATGTGAGGAAGCAGAGGTGATGATGAATCGTCGCCTTTCGTACTGGAAGCCTCTGACTAATGGTGTGCCCCAGGGTTCGGTGTTTGGCCCATTGCTGATTGTCATCTATATCAATGAGTGGTTGAAAACGTGCATGGCATGATAAGCGAGTTTGCAGCCGAAGTGGAAGTAAGTGGTATAGTAGATAGTGAAGATATTTGTCCAAAAATGCAACAGGATATTGATCGGTGCGGCAGGTGGTCCGATCAATGGTTGGTGGATTATAACACAGATAAGTGTCAATCTGGGTGTGTTCTAGATAAATGGATCTCGAATGCAGGTACATAGTTCCCGAAAAGTGACGCAGCAGGTAGATAGAGAATTCAAAAAGGCTTTCTGCACGTTGGCCTTTATCAGTCAGAAATTGTAGAGCCGGATCGGTGATCACCAGGCGTTGGGTTCCGGTAGGAATCGGCCGTTGTGAGCGGCTCCACAACCTACCAGCTTCCGGATGCAATCCGGACCAGGTCCACGATCTACTTGCCAATGGAACAGTGGCCCCGCGCGTAGTTATAGGTTGTGTGCTTCTTGCCGGCGATGAGCAGCTGGGAATGGAAGATCTTCCGGTAGGTGCCGGTCTGCACATCATCTATGGGGCGAGGAGGGAAGCAGAAAATTGAGTTTTAACCAGCGCCACACAAGCCTCTTCCCTCCCGTCGCGGGGAGTGTTTGAGACATAACATATGAACTCAAGTCAAGTCACATTTATTTATATAGCACATTTAAACAACAACTCTCGTTGGCCAAAGTGCTTTACATTTCTTATTAGAATAGTATGAACATGCACACTGCATACATATATACACATACCCCTCGCTCAGAGGACGTCAAGAAAGGCTTGGGAGCATAGATAAGTTTTTAGTCTTGATTTAAAGGAGTCGATGGAGGGGGCAGTTCTGATGGGAAGAGGGATGCTGTTCCACACTCTGGGAGCTGCAACCGCAAAGGCGCGGTCGCCCCTGAATTTATGCCTAGACCGCGGGATAATCAGCAAACCCAAGTCGGCCAATCTAACGGACCTGGAGGTGGAGTGGTGGGTGAGAAGGCTTTTAATGTAAGTGGGCGCAAGCCCATTGAGGCTTTGTAGACAAAGAGGAGGATCTTGAGATTTATACATAACCGCACAGGGAGCCAGTGGAGAGAGGCCAGGATCGGGGTGATTTGGTTCTTTTTTCGGGTGCCCGTCAGGAGTCTCGCTGCGGCGTTTTGGACCAGTTGCAGGAAAGATTGGCTGATGGCAGTGTAAAGGCAGTTGCAGTAATCTCGGCGGGTGGAGGTAAATGTGTGGATGATATTTTCGAGGTCATCAAACTGGAGGAATTGTTTTATTTTAGCTATCGTCCGAAGCTGAAAGAAGCTAGCTTTTACCACGGCATTGACTTGTTTGTCAAATTTCAGTGCTGAGTCAAATATCACGCCAAGGTTTTTGACGTGAGGTTTGAGTAATGGGGTAAGGCTTCCAAGGCTGCCTGCTATAGTTTTGATTGAGTCCGAGGGGCCGAGAAGGATTACCTCAGACTTACTCTAGTTTAGTTGGAGGAAGTTCTTGGCCATCCAACTCTTTATATCCTCGAGGCAGCGGGTGATGTTAAGCAGATTTGATTGTTTTTTGGGCTTCAGGGGTAGAGAGAGTTGTGTATCGTCTGCGTAGCAATGGAAGAAAATATCGTCACTCCCCCCGTCCCAGCCTACCGCTCAGCATGGGCTCTGATCCATGAACACGGCCCGCGGGATGTGCTCGCCCGCCCCGTCTCGCTGAAGAAGGTAATCTAAATAGACAATACAATCCATACATATAGACAATAAACTTTAGGTGCAGGAGTAGCCCATTTAGCCCTTCGAGCCAGCACCGCCATTCAATGTGATTATGGCTGATCATCTCGAATCAGTAACCCGTTCAGGCCTTCGCCCCATATCCCCTGACTCGGCTATTTTTAAGAGCCCTACCCATCTCTCTCTTCAAAGCATACAGAGAACCTGCCTCCACCGCCCTCTGAGGCAGAGAATTTCACAGACTCACCACTCTCTGTGAGAAAAAGTGCTTCCTCGTCTCCGTTCTAAATGTCTTACTCCTTATTCTTAAACTGTGGGCCTGGGTTCAGGACTCCCCCAACATCGTGAACAGGTTTCCTGCCTCTAGTGTCTCCAAGCCCTTAACAATCATTTATGTTTCAACGAGATCGCCTCTCATCCTTCTAAACTCCAGAGAGTACAAGCCCAACTGCCCCATTATCTCAGCAAATGTCAGTCCCTCCATTCCGGGAATTAACCTTGTAAACCTACGCTGCACTCCCTCAATAGAAATAATCTCATTTCACAAATTAGCGGATTAAAACTGCACACAATACTCCAGGTGTGGTCTCAAGGCAACTGCTGTGTACAACTGCAGAAGGACCTCTTTGCTCCTATATTCGATTCCTCTTCTTATAAAGGGCAACATGCCATTCGTTTTCTTCACTGCTGCTGTACCTGCATGCTTACTTTCATAGACTGATGTACAAGGACCCCCAGATCCCGTTGTACTTGCCATTTTCCCAACATCTAAATGGCATTTAGATAGTAATTAGCCCTCCTGTTTTTGCTACCAAAGTGGATAATCTCACATTTATCCGCATTAAACTTCATCTGCCATGCATCTGCCCACTCCCCGGACCTGTCCAAGCCACTGGGTATTCTCATAGCATCCTCCTCACAGTTCACACTACTAGCCAGCTTTGTGTCATCTGCAAACGCTACTTTGAATCCCTTTCTCCAAATCATTGATATATATTCTGAATAGCTGTAGTCCCAGCACCGAGACTTGCGGTACCCCACTATTCACTGCCTGCCATTCTGAAAGGGACCCGTTAATCCCTAATCTTTGTTTCCTGTCTGCCAACCACTTCTCTATCCATGTCAGCACTCTACCCGCAATACCATGTGCCCTAATTTTGCCCACTATTCTCCTATGTGGGACCTTATCAAATGCTTTCTGAAAGTCCAGGTACACTACACACACTGGCTCTCCCTTGTCCATTTTCCTAGTTACATCTTTAAAAAATCCAGAAAATTAGTCAAGCATGATTCCCCTTCGTGAATCCATGCTATCTCATCTTTTATAATTGACTCCAGCATGTTCCGCATCACCGATATCAGGCTAACAGGTCTTCAATTCCCCGATTTCTCTCTCCCACCTTTCTTAAAGAGTGGGATAACAATAGCTACCCTCCAATCCACAGGTACTGATCATGAGTCGAAAGAACATTGGAAAATTCTCACCAATGCATTCACGATTTCTAGAGCTACTTCCTTAAGTATCCTGGGATGCAGACCATCGGGCCCTGGGGATGCCATCAATCTATCCAACACCAATTACTGCCTAATGTGCATTTCCTTCAGTTCCTCTGTCACCCCAGATCCTCTGGCCACTACTATAATAGGAAGATTGTCTGTGTCCTCCTTAGCGAAGACAGATCCAAAGTACCTGTTCAACTCATCCGCCATTTCCTTGTTCCTCATAATAAATTCACCCTTTTCGGTCTTCAAGGGTCCAACTTTGGTCTTAACTTTTTTTTTTCTCTTCACATACCTAAAGACGCGTTTGCTATCCTGCTTTATATTCTTGGCTATCTTACCTTCGTACCTCATCTTTTCTCCCCGTATTGTATTTTTGGTTATCTTCTGTTGGTCTTTAAACATTACCCAATCCTCTTGCTTCCCGCTCATCACTGCAACACTGGCACCTCCGATCTACTCTTCTCCGTCTCCAATTGTAGATTAAACCTGACCATGTTATGGTCACTGCCTCATAATGGCTCATTAACCTCGAGGTCCTTTATCAAACCCGGTTCATTACTTAACACTAAATCCAGAATTTCCTTCCCCCTGGTAGGCTCCGATACAAGCTGTTCAAAGAATCCATCGCCAAGGCATTCTACAAAGTCCCTTTCTTGGGATCCAGTACCAACGTCATTTTCGCAGTCTACCTGCATGTTGAAATCTCCCATAACAACCACAACATTATTTTTACTGCATGCCAATTTTAACTCCTGATTCAACTTGCGCCCTATCTAAAGGCTACTGTTTGGGGGCCTGTAGATTAGTCCCATTAGGGTCTTTTTACCCTTACAATACCTTAATTCTATCCATACTGACTCCACATCTCCTGTTTCAATGTCACCCCTTGCACGGGTCTGAATTTCATTCCTCATCAACAGAGCTACCCCACCCCCTCTGCCCACCTGTCTGGCTTTCCAAAAGCAGGATTACCCTTGAATATTCCGCTCTCAGCACTGGCCCTCTTGCAGCCATGTCTCAGTAATTCCTACAACGTCATACTTACCAGTTTCCAACTGAGCACAAGCGCGTCCACTTTATTCCTAATGCCACTTAGTGAATCCGAACGGGAACCTCTGGAGACTGTGCGCCCAAACCAAGGTTCCCGTGCGGTTCCCAGAGGGTTTTGTCAGTTTCCCTAATGGTCGAAAGTGGTTTCCGCTTCTTCTACGTTCCGGCGAATATTTCTTTTTTTTTATATTTGTATTTATTAGAAGTAAATACATCAATGTACATCACATATATATTGTTACTATCATTGTACCCCAAAATTATATGGCTATAAAAGATAAAGAATAGGAAGAAAGAGAATGAAGTAGGTGAAAAGAGTTGTGAAAGTGAACGAGCGTGCCAAAGGGGAGAAGAAACACTTGGTCAAAGATTTAGAGAAAGGGGGTTAAAAGATAGACCCTAGAAAAGGAAAGGAAAAAAGAAAGAGAGACAAAGAGAGAGAAAAGGAAAAAAAGCCAGTTAATATATTATATATATCATGCAAAAGGTATCCACCAACTCGATAGTTTTTCATCCCCTCAACCAAGGCCCGAGGTGCTCCTGCACCCTATCTTTGTAGCAATTCTATAAATTCAGACCACGTCTGATAAAGTGCTCTGATTTTCCTGCCAGGCGGAGACTCATATCTTCCAGATGTAATGTTACAAACATAGTTGAAATCCATAGTGGGAGGTAAGAACTTTTTTTCACCCAGTTTTAGTCCACCAGGGAGGTCTTACCTTCCACTACCTGCAACCTCCGGCAACCACCTTCAACGAGCATCGCAACCGGCTTTGACTACAAAATTACAGATTTTTAAAACGACAACCTATTTTTAGTCTCGGCCGGATTTGAATGTTTTGAAATAATCGCCGGAACATAGAAGGGGCGGAAGCCACTTTCGACCATTAGGGAGACTGACAAAAACCCTCCGGGAAACTCCGGAAGCTGCACAGAAACCTTGCGTGTGGCGCAAAGTCTCCAGAGGTTTCCGTTCAGGTTTCCGAAGTGGGACAGGGGCATTACACTTCGCGTATTCAGATACAGCACTTTGACCTACGTATTCACTTCTCCCCTCGCGCTGGTCGCAATTGGCCCTGACCTTACTCTGTAGTCCATTCTCAAGCTTTCCTTCCAATTAATTGTAGAATCTTTTGTAATTTTTCCAGTAGCCAATTCCCCTTCAACTCCATCTTGAAACTCCAAATTCCGTAGCAACAACCTAGAGCACAATGCTCTTAAGACAGTGGACTTTAGGAGAACTCCCCCTCCCCTCACCCCACTCACCATCAACAACACCACAGTCACATATGTAGAGTATTTTAAGTTCCTGGGAACCATCATCTCCAAGGACCTTGAGTGGGTTGCTACCATCGACTCCACAGTGAAAATGGCAAAACAGAGGATGCACTTCCTGCGGCAGCTGAGGAAGCACAATCTGCCACAGGCAATGATGGTCAAATTCTACACGGTCATCGTAGAGTCTGTCCTCACCTTCCCCATCATGGTCTGGTTTGGCTCAGCCACCAAGCACGACACCCAGAGGCTGCAGCGAATCGTCCGATCAGCAGAGAAGATTATTGTCTGCAACCTTCCCGCCATTGATGAACTGTGCACTGCAAGGGCCAGGAAGCGAGCGGGCAAGATCATCTCTGACCCCTCTCACCCTGGCCACAAACTCTTTGAATCACTTCCCTCTGGAAGGCGACTCCGGACTGTCAAAGCTGCCACAGCCAGACATAAAAACAGTTTTAATCCAGGAGTATTTGCTCTGCTCAACAGTCAACAATCTGTAGCGTCCCTTTGATCTGGTATTTTGTTGGTTCACATGCTTGATCAATGGTGTTTTATCATTAATGTTTATTATTATTAATGTTTAATGTTGTCTGAGTCATTCGTAACTGTTACTGTATGTCATATTGTTACTTGTGGGCGGAGCACCAAGGCAAATTCCTTGTATGTGAGTTATTGGCCAATAAAATTATATATTTACTGACTTACTTCCTCAGCACAGCGTCCTGTCGTTGACCTATCGTCGTTTCGACTTCAAACTTGCTCACATAGCCAAATCGTGGCCCAGACGTTAGTAACAATTGATCTGAGACAATGATGGCGTTACGGTTGATAGGCTCGGGGATCATGCATTATGAAGTGATTCATGGATAAAAAATGACGAATCTGCTTTGTTTCAGTGACAGGTTAATCGAACAGTCACTTGGATGTTTAGCGATTTGGGCACTAGAGAGCTGGTTAATGTGCGAATGGTTCATTTAATGAGGCGTGGAGGTGTAATAGGTAGCGCTAGGTTTCACTTGGGGGCATTTGGTCAGACCGCTGTATTTCCAGCGGCAAGTGATAGATTGGAATCTAGCAGATGACAGCGGACAATGGATTGCGTCACTGAAGGTCCATCTTTCTCCAAGATACAAGATACAAGATACAAGATACAAGATATATTTATTTGTCACATGTGCCACTTAGCGCAGTGAAATGTGATCACCATACAGCCATACAATAAAATAAAGAACACAACACTCGATAGAGTTCAACACCAAACATCCCCACACAGCAGAATCAAAAGTTTCCCACTGTGAGGGAAGGCACCAAAGTCAGTCCTGTTCCTCGATGTTCACCCGACCACGTCTCACACTGTGGAGCAATCAGCAGCGAGCGCCTTGGAACCTTATGTGTTTGTTTCCTGTAGCAACCAAGGCCATTGTTCTCACTGACCAATCAGCGCGCGTTTGGCCAGTGCTAACGTTCTATCCCCGGGGCGTATAAATACCGGAGCGGCGCCGCGTCACAGTCTCTGGAACCACGCGAGCGGAGCAACATGGTGAGCGCGCGGGAGAATGCCCGGGGACGCGCGTGTTCCCCGCAGGGAGGGATCCACGGGAGAGGGAGGCGAATCGTGGACTGGTGTTCGAGACTGGACAAGGGAAGGGGAGAGGAGCGCACCCGAGGAATTGGGATCGCAGGGCCTGAATGGATAAGCGGAGCGGGAATGAAGCGGCGGTGGGAGGGAAGGGCGCTGAGTAATAGTAGGGCGGGAAAGGGGGATGGGAGCTTTCCACTAATTCTAGGAACGCAATCGGCGAATGCAGCGTGGTGTGTGTGCGAATTGTAGAGGTGGGTAGAACTGAGATGGTGCTCACATAGGGCGTGGGTCGGTGCGCGATCAATCCACGTTGAACAAGTCCATGTGGAGTCCAACTTACCGCCTGTTTCACCTCTCCAATAGCGCGAGTGTATTTCAATCCACATTGGCCAGGCTGGCGTCCAGATTGGCAACGCTTGCTGGGAGTTGTATTGCCTGGAGCACGGGATCCAGCCGGATGGTCAGATGCCCACCGATTCGACCATCGGAGGCGGCGACGATTCGTTCAACACCTTCTTTAGCGAGACGGGGGCGGGGAAGCACGTTCCAAGGGCCGTGTTCATCGACCTGGAGCCCACGGTGATCGGTGAGTTGCGGGGTCCGGAGAATGTAGGGCGTTGTCTTAAATCCCTCCCGTGCGGGGATGGAGCAGTGTGTGCCGATGGTAAATACTCGCTCCTGTGCTCCCATCCCCCTGCAGACGAGGTGCGGACCGGCACCTACCGCCAGCTCTTCCACCCCGAGCAGCTCATCACCGGCAAAGAGGACGCGGCCAATAACTACGCCCGGGGTCACTGCTCCATCGGCAAGGAGATCGTGGACCTGGTCCTGGATCGTATCCGGAAGCTGGTAGGTTGCTCAGCGAATGCAAATCCTCGTATGAGGATCCGCGTGCGTGCAGCGCCAATGTATCCGCTTGCGCCGGTCCATTCCCGAGTGCTGCGGCCACGATGCTCCCGGATTCCCATCCTTACCTCTCCTTTTATCACTGAGATACCCACCGCGCGATCTTTCTCTACACCGGCTATAGAGAGCAACATAACCCTATCGCGTCGCTCGTTTCCTTTAAAAGTTGTTACAGAATTGATGCTTTGCCCCTTCTCCGCCCTCAGGCCGATCTGTGCACCGGACTCCAGGGATTCCTCATCTTCCACAGTTTCGGGGGCGGCACCGGCTCGGGCTTCACTTCCCTCCTCATGGAGAGACTCTCCGTCGACTACGGCAAGAAATCCAAGCTGGAGTTTTCCGTCTACCCGGCGCCGCAGATCTCCACCGCCGTGGTCGAGCCCTACAACGCGGTGCTGGTCACGCACTGTACTCTGGAGCACTCCGACTGCGCCTTCATGGTGGACAACGAGGCCATTTACGACTTGTGCCGGCGGAATCTGGACATCGAGCGCCCCACCTATACTAACCTCAACCGCCTGATGGCGCAGATCGTATCGTCTATTACCGCCTCGCTGCGCTTCGACGGGGCCCTCAACGTGGACCTGACTGAGTTCCAAACCAACCTGGTCCCCTACCCGCGCATCCACTTCCCGCTCGTCACCTACGCTCCTATTATTTCAGCCGAGAAAGCTTACCACGAGGAACTATCCGTTCCACAACTGACCAACGCCTGCTTCGAGCCGGCCAACCAGATGGTGAAGTGCGACCCCCGCCAGGGGAAGTACATGTCGTGCTGCATGCTGTACCGCGGGGACGTGGTGCCCAAGGACGTCAACGCCTCCATCGCCACTATCAAGACCAAGCGCTCCATCCAGTTCGTGGACTGGTGTCCGACCGGGTTCAAGGTGAGTGTGACCAATTCGCGTGTTTCCATGCACACACAGTCAGTGCTGGAAGAACACCATAAATGCAACGAATCTGAATACATCCTTGGCACCATTTGTTCTCTGCAAATAGATCACATCAGTGCCCAAACGACGCACCCCACCCCTTCTTCAATTGAGTGGATAATTTGCAAAGTGTGCAGTAACGTCTCACGCGGATATTTATTCGGCTTGCGGCCTTGCGACAAACTAAAAGGTTAGACAGGCTAGGGCCTTTTTCTTTGGGGCGTAGATTTCTGAGGGCAGAACATATCGAGGTGTGCAAGATCACGAGGGACATGGATAAAATGTACGTTAGGTGAAAAGCTGAAATATTGAAGAGTGACTTCCCGAACATTAATCTAATCAAAGGGGAGTACATATCTAGAGCGAGTTGACAGGTAAAGCTAAAGACGTGTACATTTACCACCTTTCAGGTGCATATAGTAAATTCCAAAACATATGGATACGATCGGTTTATGAGATTAAGGCCAGCCGCAGGCATATAAATATAACAATTACAGCACGGAAACAGGCCCTCTCGGCCCTTCCAGTGCCAACCATTTGTTTTCCCCGAGCCATACCCCTCCATTCCCTTCACGTCCATATACCTATCCTATACCTATATGAGACCAATATGTCAACTCTTGGGGCATGGACAAGGTGGTTCGAAGAGCATGTTTCCACCTGCACAGTTCCATACCTTCATGCCTCTATCACACAAATCGGAACTTGCGGCTTTTATGGCAATCCAGAGAATAATTACAGCCAGATATTTATTTTAGGGAATCGCAAGGTTCCAGTAAACGATGCTTTGTTTTAATTTTTGGGCGCATACTAAACGCGTAATGGAACATGTTTTTCTGCAAATAGATTTGATGTTAAGATATATTTATTCCGGCTAAAGGTTGGCATCAACTACCAACCCCCGACGGTGGTGCCTGGGGGTGACCTGGCCAAGGTGCAACGCGCCCTCTGCATGTTGAGCAACACCACCGCCATCTCCATGGCCTGGACCCGCCTCAACCTCAAGTTCGACAAGATGTACGCCAAGCGGGCCTTTGTCCACTGGTACGTGGGAGAGGGGCTGGAGGAAGGGGAGTTCCAGGATGCGCGGGAGGACATGGCGTCGCTGGAGAAGGACTACCAGGAGGTGGCCGTGGATTCCGCCGATCTGGAGAGAAGGGGTGAAGAGGAAGAATAAGATGAATTAATTAAGAAGTTAAAATGTTAAGTTTTATTTAATAGATTATATTGAAAGATATAACACTTGTAATAATAAATTATTTTAATGAACAATTGTTTTGTCGATATATTGCGGAAGTCGGGTGAATGAATATAATATTGTTGGGCAGAAACTGTGGGGCAAGAATTTCAGTATGGGACTGGGGAGGAAAACTAAAGTGTTCAGCAACCGGGAGATCAGGTAGGTTCACATGGACTGACTGAAGGTGTTCAGCGAAACGTTCGCCAGTTTACGTTTGGTCTCGCCGATGTATGAGTCCACATCTTGAACAACACATACGGTAGATTGGCTTGAAGAAGGGCCAAATATATCACTACCTAACCAGAAAGGACTGTCGTGGTACCTGAAAGGACCGAGTCGAGGGAGAAATTATGGGGACAGTTGTTGTATCTCATGCGGTTGTTGGGGAAGAACCTGAGGAGGTGTTGGGTCGGAAGGGATGGATTAACCAAGGAGTTGCGGAGGGAACGGTCTCTGTGGAAAGTGGGAAGATAGTGTTGGGTTCCCCTTGTAGTTGGCGAACATGTCAGCGGGTAATGTGTTGTTTGTGACGGCTGATGGGGTGAAAGGTAAGAACTAGGGAGACTGCTCTCTGTTGCGACTAGTGGGAGGGGAAGCAAGAGCGAATCTGCGGGGGGACGAGCAGAAATGAGTGATGGCCACATATATGATGGGAGTGTAATGCCGCGGTTCCTTAAGAATGAGAACATCTCGAATGTCCTGGTATGTAACACTTCTGCTTGGGCGCAGATGCGGCGAAAACGAGGGAATTTGGATTAGAGGGTGGAGTATTTGCAACAAGCAGTGTGGGAAGAGGTGTAGTCGTGATAATTGTGGGAGTCAGTGGGTTTGAAATAAACCGGGAGGGTGTAATTTGGGAGCAGCTGTTCCTGAATAAGTCCCTATGATACCTGTGGGAGTCGTTTACTAACCAGCTGATTGGAATACATACCGGCGTGGTAGAGCTGCTGACTTACAAACCCAGAGGTCCCAGTAATCCTGACTACCTGCATTTGGAAATTTGGAAATACCTGACATGGAAATTGCCTGAAGTATATTGGATGTTCGCAACTACCCTTGTCGACTATTATTATTGTGATTGTGATAACGGCGGCACATTGGCGAAGCGGTAGAGTTGCTGAGTTACGGCGGCAGAGAACAGGGTTCGATCCCGACCACAGGTGCTGCATGATCTAGCGTCGGCCCTTACACGTGTGAGCCGACGGCCAAGGAGCGCCCTCCATGATTCTCCTTCCAGTGCCGCATGTCCAGACAATGTGTCGCATTCCCACCCGATAGAAGGTATCATTCAGCCGGGTCACCGTGTGGTTGGCTGCCAGCGAACCAACCGCTGGCGTGGAACGTAGAGGCAAATGCAAATAGAACACCGATTGGTTCATGGCGCGAGTGACGCAACAAAGACAGCGCGAGCGACGCAATAAATCATTAGCGAAAGGACCTTTTGCAACTCGGCCGTTACGAGCGCGGATCATTGCTCGTTTCACTAGTCGCGTTACCACCGAACCTTGTGTATAAGCGCATTGAGTATAATAGCGTTTTTTGTAAACGTGTGCTGCTGACCAAGATTGCAGCTAATTTAGGCTGCAATCGGGGATTTGTGTACATTTGTGCTCACCCATGAATGGGGAGGCCTTCGAGTGGGTGAACGGGAGATTTATCACGGTACTGCCTGCATTATAGGATATTAGTTAAAAGGAAGGCTTGGAGAAAGGCGGGGCGTTTTTCCACAAAGTGTGTGCGTAGACAGCACATTAGTGAGTGACGGAATGAATGGATGAATGGATGAATGAATGAACCAATTAATTAACTAATTGATGGTTGAACGGACTAATGCACGAACGAAGTAATTAATTCATTATTTAATTAATTATTGAACGGACAAATGATGATGAATGAATGAATGTATGGATTAATTATTGTATTTATAAATGAATGAATGAATATATGAATGAATATTGTTACTTGTACCTGGGTTCATTGAAATGCTTCGTTTTGCATGCAACAATAGACAATATACAATAAACAATCGGTGCCGGAGTAGGCGATTTGTCCATTCGAGCCAGCAACCGCCATTCAATGCGATCATGGCTGATCATCCCAAATCAGTAACCCGTTTCTTCCTTCTCCCCATATCCCCTGACTTCGCTCTTTTTAAGTGGCCTATCTAGCTCTCTCTTGAAAGCATCCAGAGGACCTGCGTCCACCGCCCTCTGAGCCAGAGAATTCCACAGACTCACCACTCTATGTGAGAAAAAGTGTTTCCTCGTCTCCGTTCTAAATGGCTTATTCCTTATTTTTAAACTGTGGTCCCTGGATCTGGATTCCCCCAACATCGGGAACATGTTTCCTGCCACTAGTGTGTGCAAGCCCTTAACAATCTTATATGTTTCAATGAGATCTCCTCTTAACCTTCTCAACTCCAGAGTGTACAGGTCCAGCTGCTCCATTCTCTCAGCATATGGCAGTCCCGCCATCCCGGGAATTAACATTGTAAACCTACGCTGCACTCCCTCAATAGCAATAATGTCCTTCCTCAGCTTAGGGGACCAAAACTGCACACAATACTCCCGGTGTGGTCTCACTAGGGATCTGTGCAACTGCAGAAGGAACCTACTGTCGTCACGTTTTGCCGCCGATAAAATTACTGAAGTAACGAACAATTCTACCTGCCGCCTGTCGCCGCAAGGGTGGAAGGTATGTGGAACGAGCTGCCGGAAGAGGTGGTTCAGGCAGGTACGTTTCTCAAAATTTAACAAATATTTAAACAGATACCTGGATAGGACAGCTTGAGATGTATATGGCCTAACACTGATAGTAGATAGTAGAGTGTAGATGGGACATGTTGGCCGGTGTGGTCACGTTGCACCTAAGGGCCTGTTTCCACGATGTAGGAATCTATGACAGTAAGACTCTATCGGTATACTTTAGTGTCATCTACAAACATTGCTGATACTTTGCACATTCTCATCCAAATTAATGATAAAAAACAACAAACAGCAATGGTCAAGCACCGATCGCAAAGGCACATCGCTCGTCACAGGCCTGTGGTTCGAAAATCAACTTTCCATCAACTACCTCTGCTTCCTTCCTTGACGGCAATTCTCTAACCAATTGAAATAGCTCTCCCTGGATCCCATTCGATCTAACCTTCTAGTACAGCCTATTATGAGGAGCGTAATTAAATGCCTTTCTGAAGTCCATATAGACAACGTCTTCGGCTTTGCCCTGATTAAACTTTTTGGTTACTTATTCAAACAAATGACATTCTTATGACACGACATACCACGTACGAAATAGCAAGTTGACGAGCGCAAAAGAGCCTCCAGCTGACAAATACAAATATCATTTAATCCCTATCAAGGGACCTATCTACTACAGGTGTAAGGCTACTGGTCGAATGTGCCCAGGCTGTTCCTTGAGCCCTTCTTAAATTGCGGCATGAAATTATCCGCCCTTCAGTCTTCTGGCCCCTCACCCGCATCTAATGGTGGAATTTGAATGGGTAATTGAATGGATGAATGAATGAATGAATGAATGAATGAATGAATGAATGAATGAATGAAGGAATGAATGAATGAATGGATGAATGAACGAATGATTGAACGAACCAATGATGCATATTTAAAAGCACCCCACTCTCAAATGGTTCCTTTGCCCATAATCAACACACTTCATCAACATTTACACATCCCTGTCCAACACAATCCGAAGGGACCTACCCCAATTCACAATGTGAACACGGGGACCATTCCTGTGTTCATCCAAAACTAGTTAATAGTTAATAAACACGTGCTCGTTGGTCCTAAAGGAATCGAACGCGG
This sequence comes from Okamejei kenojei, assembly GCA_035221665.1. Taxonomy (NCBI): domain Eukaryota; kingdom Metazoa; phylum Chordata; class Chondrichthyes; order Rajiformes; family Rajidae; genus Okamejei; species Okamejei kenojei. Next base: position 19,764 of record JAVHYY010000397.1, on the reverse strand, counting down.
ACACCTCGGTCACTTCACAATTTCGCGAGTGTACTTTCCATTTCCTTTGAGTTCCATTCCAGAACTGACCAACGCCTGCTTCGATCCGGCAAACCACATGGTGATGTGCGACACCCGCCAGGGCATGTACATGGCGTGCTGCATGCTGTACCGCGGGGACGTGGTGCCCAGGACGTCAACGCCCCCATCGCCTACATTAAGTCCGAGCGCTCCAACACGTTTGTGAATTGGTGCCCTACCGGGTTCATGGTGTATGTCAAACTCTGTGACTAACTCTCATGTGTCCATGCACACTTCATCAGCCTTTCCCACCTCCACCCCACCCTGTGCAACGAGACCATTACGTTGGAAAGGAAACAGAAGAGACACACCTGCTGATGTTTGGCAAGGTAAGATTGGGTGGGACCTTTCCTTTGGCGTGTAGGAGGCAGAGACGTACAGTTATTGAGATCATGAGCGGCACATGGTCACGAGGGACAAATGCATGGAGTCTACCAAGCGTATACGGTGACTAATGTTTGCAAGTATAAAGTCACGGGGGTCATGGATGTAGTGAACGTTCGCAATCTTCAGCCTATGGAAACTGTTCTAAAACCAGAGGGTATGTGGGAGTGCAGAGATTTATGAGGGATCTTTGACTTAGAGGGTAGTCTGTTTTTGGATCAAGCTGCCATGGGAAACTATAGAAGCGGATTAATTTACAACCTGTAAAAGACATTTGGATAGAAATGTGGAGTAAAAGGGAAAAGAGACATATGAGGGGATAGGGGAACACCAGGCTTATAATCAATGGGAGACACAAAATCCTGGGTTATCAGCAGGACGGGCAGCATCTGTGGAGAGAAGGAAAAGGGTGACGTTTCGGGTCGAGACCCTTCTTCATACTTATATCAGGGTGGTGGGTGAGACAGAGATAGAAAGAGACAGTAGGACTGCTGAGGGAACTGGTAAGAGGGGCGGGGTTGGAGAGAGAGAGCGAAAGTAAGGTCTAAATGAATTTAGGGAAGTCAGTGTTCATACCGTTGGGGTGTAAGGGTAGCCGTTCCTCCAATATGCAGGTGGCCTCATTCTGATAATGGAGGACGCCCAGGACAGAAAAGTCAGATTGGGAATGGAAGGGCTGAGCAACGGGGGATCAGGTAGATTAAGGCTGACTGAGCGGAAGTGCTGAGCGCTTGATATCGGCGATATACAGGAGTTGACACCTGAACAGCGGATACAGTAGATGAGGTTGTAGGTGGTGCAAGTGAACCGCTGCCTCACCTGAAAATACTTGAAAGGGTCTTTGGAGGAGAACGTGGAGAGTGTGAAAGATTGATGAGGCAAAATTGTAGGTGTATGTATGGATTTCAGCAAAGCATTCGACAAGGTTCCGCATGATAGACTGGTCTTGGAGGTTAGAGAGCATGGAATCCAAGGAGAGTAAGGATGCAGGAGCAACGGGCAGTGAAGAAAACAAATGGCATGTCGGCCTTCTTTGCGAGAGCATTTGAGTTTACAAGTCACACTGCAGTTGTACAGGGCCCTGCTGAGACCACACCTGAAGTATCGTGTGCAGTGTTGCTCTACTAATACGAGGAAGGACATTATGGAGGTAGTGCAGCGTATGATCGCCAGGTTATTTACCGGGATGACGGAAATAACGGTTCGACTGAAAGAGAAGGCATCTTATAGAAGCATATAACATTTGAAATGGATTGGATAGGCAAGATGCAGAAAAAATGTTCCCGATGTTGGGGAGTTCAGAACCAGGGGACACCGTTTACGAATAAGGGGTAGGCCATTTGGGACAGATGCGGAAACACTTTTTCAGCCAGACAGTTGTGAATCTGTGGAATTCCAATGTCACAGAAGACTGTAGATGCAAATTCAATGGATGTATTCAAGAGAAAGTCATATGTAGCTCTAAAGGCAAACAGAATCAATGAATATGGCGGGAAAGCAGGAACGGGATACTGAATTTGGATGATCAGCCATGATCATATTGAATGGCGGTGCTGGCTCGAAAGTAGACACAAAATGCTGGACACAACTCACCGGGACAGAAAGAATCTCTGGAGAGGAGAATGGGTGACGCCTGTGATCTATGTTTTCTATGTTTTCTATAAGAGATTGGTGAATGGATAGAACATTGGCTTCATGGGAGGAAGCAGAAGGTGATGATGAATGGTCCCTTTTCGTACTGGAAGCCTCTGACTAATGGTGTGCCCCAGGGTTCGGTGTTTGGCCCATTGCTGATTGTCATCTATATCAATGAGTGGTTGAAAACGTGCATGGCATGATAAGCGAGTTTGCAGCCGAAGTGGAAGTAAGTGGTATAGTAGATAGTGAAGATATTTGTCAAAAAATGCAACAGGATATTGATCGGTGCGGCAGGTGGTCCGAGCAATGGTTGGTGGATTATAACACAGATAAGTGTCAATCTGGGTGTGTTGTAGATAAATGGATCTGGGAATGCAGGTACATAGTTCCCGGAAAGTGACGCAGCAGGTAGATAGAGAATTCAAAAAGGCTTTCTGCACGTTGGCCTTTATCAGTCAGAAATTGTAGAGCCGGATCGGTGATCACCAGGCGTTGGGTTCCGGTAGGAATCGGCCGTTGTGAGCGGCTCCACAACCTACCAGCTTCCGATGCAAACCAGACCAGGTCCACGATCTACTTGCCAATGGAACAGTGGCTTCGCGCGTAGTTATAGGTTGTCTCCTCCTTGCCGGCGATGAGCAGCTGGGAATGGAAGATCTTCCGGTAGGTGCCGGTCTGCACCTCATCTATGGGGCGAGGAGGGAAGCAGAAAATTGAGTTTTAACCAGCGCCACACAAGCCTCTTCCCTCCCGTCGCGGGGAGTGTTTGAGACATAACATATGAACTCAAGTCAAGTCACATTTATTTATATAGCACATTTAAACAACAACTCTCGTTGGCCAAAGTGCTTTACATTTCTTATTAGAATAGTATGAACATGCACACTGCATACATATATACACATACCCCTCGCTCAGAGGACGTCAAGAAAGGCTTGGGAGCATAGATAAGTTTTTAGTCTTGATTTAAAGGAGTCGATGGAGGGGGCAGTTCTGATGGGAAGAGGGATGCTGTTCCACACTCTAGGAGCTGCAACCGCAAAGGCGCGGTCGCCCCTGAATTTATGCCTAGACCGCGGGATAATCAGCAAACCCAAGTCGGCCAATCTAACGGACCTGGAGGTGGAGTGGTGGGTGAGAAGGCTTTTAATGTAAGTGGGCGCAAGCCCATTGAGGCTTTGTAGACAAAGAGGAGGATCTTGAGATTTATGCATAACCGCACAGGGAGCCAGTGGAGAGAGGCCAGGATCGGGGTGATTTCAGGGTTCTTTTTGCAGGAAAGATTGGCTGATGGCAGTGTAAAGGCAGTTGCAGTAATCTCGGCGGGTAGAGGTAAATGTGTGGATGATATTTTCGAGGTCATCAAACTGGAGGAATTGTTTTATTTTAGCTATCGTCCGAAGCTGAAAGAAGCTAGCTTTTACCACGGCATTGACTTGTTTGTCAAATTTCCGTGCTGAGTCAAATATCACGCCAAGGTTTTTGACGTGAGGTTTGAGTAATGGGGTAAGGCTTCCAAGGCTGCCTGCTATAGTTTTGATTGAGTCCGAGGGGCCGAGAAGGATTACCTCAGACTTACTCTAGTTAAGTTGGAGGAAGTTCTTGGCATCCAACTCTTTATATCCTCGAGGCAGCGGGTGATGTTAAGCAGATTTGATTGTTTTTTGGGCTTCAGGGATAGAGAGAGTTGTGTATCGTCTGCGTAGCAATGGAAGAAAATATCGTCACTCCCCCCGTCCCAGCCTACCGCTCAGCATGGGCTCTGATCCATGAACACGGCCCGCGGGATGTGCTCGCCCGCCCCGTCTCGCTGAAGAAGGTAATCTAAATAGACAATACAATCCATACATATAGACAATAAACTTTAGGTGCAGGAATAGCCCATTTGGCCCTTCGAGCCAGCACCGCCATTCAATGTGATCATGGCTGATCATCTCGAATCAGTAACCCGTTCAGGCCTTCGCCCCATATCCCCTGACTCGGCTATTTTTAAGAGCCCTACCCATCTCTCTCTCTTCAAAGCATACAGAGAACCTGCCTCCACCGCCCTCTGAGGCAGAGAATTTCACAGACTCACCACTCTCTGTGAGAAAAAGTGCTTCCTCGTCTCCGTTCTAAATGTCTTACTCCTTATTCTTAAACTGTGGGCCTGGGTTCAGGACTCCCCCAACATCAGGAACAGGTTTCCATGCCTCTAGTGTCTCCAAGCCCTTAACAATCTTATATGTTTCAACGAGATCGCCTCTCATCCTTCTAAACTCCAGAGAGTACAAGCCCAACTGCCCCATTCTCTCAGCAAATGACAGTCCCGCCATTCCGGGAATTAACCTTGTAAACCTACGCTGCACTCCCTCAATAGAAAGAATCTCCTTTCACAAATTAGGGGATTAAAACTGCACACAATACTCCAGGTGTGGTCTCAAGGCAACTGCTGTGTACAACTGCAGAAGGACCTCTTTGCTCCTATATTCGATTCCTCTTCTTATAAAGGGCAACATGCCATTCGTTTTCTTCACTGCTGCTGTACCTGCATGCTTACTTTCATAGACTGATGTACAAGGACCCCCAGATCCCGTTGTACTTGCCATTTTCCCAACATCTAAATGGCATTTAGATAGTAATTAGCCCTCCTGTTTTTGCTACCAAAGTGGATAATCTCACATTTGTGTCATCTGCAAATGTGCTAACGCTACTTTTAATCCCTTTCTCCAAATCATTGATATATATTCTGAATAGCTGCAGTCCCAGCACCGAGACTTGCGGTACCCCACTATTCACTGCCTGCCATTCTGAAAGGGACCCGTTAATCCCTAATCTTTGTTTCCTGTCTGCCAACCACTTCTCTATCCATGTCAGCACTCTACCCGCAATACCATGTGCCCTAATTTTGCCCACTATTCTCCTATGTGGGACCTTATCAAATGCTTTCTGAAAGTCCAGGTACACCACACACACTGGCTCTCCCTTGTCCATTTTCCTAGTTACATCTTAAAAGAAATATAGAAAATTAGTCAAGCATGATTCCCCTTCGTGAATCCATGCTATCTCATCTTTTATAATTGACTCCAGCATGTTCCGCATCACCGATATCAGGCTAACAGGTCTTCAATTCCCCGTTTTCTCTCTCCCACCATTCTTAAAAAGTGGGATAACAATAGCTACCCTCCAATCCACAGATACTGATCATGAGTCGAAAGAACATTGGAAAATTCTCACCAATGCATTCACGATTTCTAGAGCTACTTCCTTAAGTATCCTGGGATGCAGACCATCGGGCCCTGGGGATCCCATCAATCTATCCAACACCAATTACTGCCTAATGTGCATTTCCTTCAGTTCCTCTGTCACCCCAGATCATCTGGCCACTACTATAATAGGAAGATTGTCTGTGTCCTCCTTAGCGAAGACAGATCCAAAGTACCTGTTCAACTCATCCGCCATTTCCTTGTTCCTCATCATAAATTCACCCTTTTCGGTCTTCAAGGGCTCCAACTTTGGTCTTAACTTTTTTTTTTCTCTTCACATACCTAAAGAAGCTTTTGCTATCCTGCTTTATATTCTTGGCTATCTTACCTTCGTACCTCATCTTTTCTCCCCGTATTGTATTTTTGGTTATCTTCAGTTGGTCTTTAAACATTACCCAATCCTCTTGCTTCCCGCTCATCACTGCAACACTGGAACCTCCGATCTATTCTTCTCCGTCTCGAATTGTAGGTTAAACCTGACCATGTTATGGTCACTGCCTCATAATGGCTCATTAACCTCGAGGTCGTTTATCAAACCCGGTTCATTACTTAACACTAAATCCAGATTTTCCTTCCCCCTGGCAGGCTCCGATACAACTGTTCAAAGAATCCATCGCCAAGGCATTCTACAAAGTCCCTTTCTTGGGATCCAGTACCAACGTCATTTTCGCAGTCTACCTGCATGTTGAAATCTCCCATAACAACCACAACATTATTTTTACTGCATGCCAATTTTAACTCCTGATTCAACTTGCGCCCTATCTCCAGGCTACTGTTTGGGGGCCTGTAGATTAGTCCCATTAGGGTCTTTTTACCCTTACAATACCTTAATTCTATCCATACTGACTCCACATCTCCTGTTTCAATGTCACCCCTTGCACGGGTCTGAATTTCATTCCTCACCAACAGGGCAACCCCACCCCCTCTGCCCACCTGTCTGGCTTTCCAAAAGCAGGTTTACCCTTGAATATTCAGCTCCCAGCACTGGCCCTCTCGCAGCCATGTCTCAGTAATTCCCACAACATCATACTTACCAGTTTCCAACTGAGCACAAGCGCGTCCACTTTATTCCTAAAGCCCCTATGCCACTTAGTGAATCTGAACGGAAACCTCTGGAGACTGTGCGCCCAAACCAAGGTTTCCGTGCGGTTCCCAGAGGGTTTTGTCAGTTTCCCTAATGGTCGAAAGTGGTTTCCGCTTCTTCTACGTTCCGGCGAATATTTCTTTTTTTTAATATTTTTATTTATTAGAAGTAAATACATCAATGTACATCACATATATATTGTTACTATCATTGTACCCCAAAATTATATGGCTTTTAAAGATAAAGAATAGGAAGAAAGAGAATGAAGTAGGTGAAAAGAGTTGTGAAAGTGAACGAGCGTGCCAAAGGGGAGAAGAAACCCTTGGTCAAAGAATTAGAGAAAGGGGGTTAAGAGATAGACCCTAGAAAGGAAAAAAGAAAGAGAGACAAAGAGAGAGAAAAGGTAAAAAAAGCCAGTTAATATATTATATATATCATGCAAAAGGTATCCACCAACTCGATAGTTTTTCATCCCCTCCAACCAAGGCCCGAGGTGCTCCTGCACCCTATCTTTGTAGCAATTCTATAAATTCAGACCACGTCTGATAAAGTGCTCTGATTTTCCTGCCAGGCGGAGACTCATATCTTCCAGATGTAATGTTACAAACATAGTTGAAATCCATAGTGGGAGGTAAGAACTTTTTTTCACCCAGTTTTAGTCCACCAGGGAGGTCTTACCTTCCACTACCTGCAACCTCCGGCAACCACCTTCAACTAGCATCGCAACCGGCTTTGACTACAAAATTACAGATTTTTAAAACGACAACCTATTTTTAGTCTCGGCCGGATTTGAATGTTTTGAAATAATCGCCGGAACATAGAAGGGGCGGAAGCCACTTTCGACCATTAGGGAGACTGACAAAAACCCTCCGGGAAACTCCGGAAGCTGCACAGAAACCTTGCGTGTGGCGCAAAGTCTCCAGAGGTTTCCGTTCAGGTTTCCGAAGTGGGACAGGGGCATTACACTTCGCGTATTCAGATACAGCACTTTGACCTACGTATTCACTTCTCCCCTCGCGCCGGTCGCAATTGGCCCTGACCTTACTCTGTTGTGCATTCTCAAGCTTTCCTTCCAATTAATTGTAGAATCTTTTGTAATTTTTCCAGTAGCCAATTCCCCTTCAACTCCATCTTGAAACTCCAAATTCCGAAGCAACAACCTAGAGCACAATGCTCTTAAGACAGTGGACTTTAGGAGAACTCCCCCTCCCCTCACCCCACTCACCATCAACAACACCACAGTCACATATGTAGAGTATTTTAAGTTCCTGGGAACCATCATCTCCAAGGACCTTGAGTGGGTTGCTACCATCGACTCCACAGTGAAAATGGCAAAACAGAGGATGCACTTCCTGCGGCAGCTGAGGAAGCACAATCTGCCACAGACAATGATGGTCCAATTCTACACGGTCATCGTAGAGTCTGTCCTCACCTTCCCCATCATGGTCTGGTTTGGCTCAGCCACCAAGCACGACACGCAGAGGCTGCAGCGAATCGTCCGATCAGCAGAGAAGATTATTGTCTGCAACCTTCCCGCCATTGATGAACTGTGCACTGCAAGGGCCAGGAAGCGAGCGGGCAAGATCACCTCTGACCCCTCTCACCCTGGCCACAAACTCTTTGAATCACTTCCCTCTGGAAGGCGACTCCGGACTGTCAAAGCTGCCACAGCCAGACATAAAATCAGTTTTAATCCAGGAGTATTTGCTCTGCTCAACAGCCAACAATCTGTAGCGTCCCTTTGATCTGGTATTTTGTTGGTTCACATGCTTGATCAATGGTGTTTTATCATTAATGTTTATTATTATTAATGTTTAATGTTGTCTGAGTCATTCGTAACTGTTACTGTATGTCATGTTTTTACTTGTGGGCGGAGCACCAAGGCAAATTCCTTGTATGTGAGTTCTTGGCCGATAAAATTATATATTTACTGACTTACTTCCTCAGCACAGCGTCCTGTCGTTGACCTATCGTCGTTTCGACTTCAAACTTGCTCACATAGCCAAATCGTGGCCCAGACGTTAGTAACAATTGATCTGAGACAATGATGGCGTTACGGTTGATAGGCTCGGGGATCATGCATTATGAAGTGATTCATGGATAAAAAATGACGAATCTGCTTTGTTTCAGTGACAGGTTAATCGAACAGTCACTTGGATGTTTAGCGATGTGGGCACTAGAGAAACATAGAAACATAGAAATTAGGTGCAGGAGTAGGCCATTCAGCCCTTCGAGCCTGCACCGCCATTCAATATGATCATGGCTGATCATCCAACTCAGTATCCCGTACCTGCCTTCTCTCCATACCCTCTGATCCCCTTAGCCACAAGGGCCACATCCAACTCACTCTTAAATATAGCCAATGAACTGGCCTCAACTACCCTCTGTGGCAGAGAGTTCCAGAGACTCACCACTCTCTGTGTGAAAAAAGTCTTTCTCATCTCGGTCTTAAAGGATTTCCCCCTTATCCTTAAGCTGTGACCCCTTGTCCTGGACTTCCCCAACATCGGGAACAATCTTCCTGCATCTAGCCTGTCCAACCCCTTAAGAATTTTGTAAGTTTCTATAAGATCCCCTCTCAATCTCCTAAATTCCAGAGAGTATAAACCGAGTCTATCCAGTCTTTCTTCATAAGACAGTCATGACATCCCAGGAATCAGTCTGGTGAACCTTCTCTGCACTCCCTCTATGGCAATAATGTCCTTCCTCAGATTTGGAGACCAAAACTGTACGCAATACTCCAGGTGTGGTCTCACCAAGACCCTGTACAACTGAAGTAGAACCTCCCTGCTCCTGTACTCAAATCCTTTTGCTATGAACGCTAACATACCATTCGCTTTTTTCACTGCCTGCTGCACCTGCATGCCTACTTTCAATGACTGGTGTACCATGACACCCAGGTCTCGCTGCATCTCCCCTTTTCCTAATCGGCCACCATTTAAATAATAGTCTGCTTTCCTGTTTTTTGCCACCAAAGTGGATAACCTCACATTTATCCACATTATACTGCATCTGCCAAACATTTGCCCACTCACCCAGCCTATCCAAGTCACCTTGCAGTCTCCTTGCATCCTCCTCACAGCTAACACTGCCCCCCAGCTTAGTGTCATCCGCAAACCTGGAGATATTGCCTTCAATTCCCTCATCCAGATCATTAATATATATTGTAAATAGCTGGGGTCCCAGCACTGAGCCCTGCGGTACCCCACTAGTCACTGCCTGCCATTGTGAAAAGGACCCGTTTACTCCTACTCTTTGCTTCCTGTTTGCCAGCCAGTTCTCTATCCACATCAATACTGAACCCCTAATACCGTATGCTTTAAGTTTGTATACTAATCTCTTATGTGGGACCTTGTCGAAAGCCTTCTGGAAGTCCAGATATACCACATCCACTGGTTCTCCCTTATCCACGCTACTAGTTACATCCTCGAAAAATTCCACAAGATTCGTCAGACATGATTTACCTTTCGTAAATCCATGCTGACTTTGTCCAATGATTTCACCACTTTCCAAATGTGCTGCTATCCCATCTTTAATAACTGACTCTAGCAGTTTCCCCACTACCGATGTTAGACTAACTGGTCTGTAATTCCCCGTTTTCTCTCTCCCTCCCTTCTTAAAAAGAGGGGTTACATTTGCTACCCGCCAATCCTCAGGAACTACTCCAGAATCTAAAGAGTTTTGAAAGATTATCACTAATGCATCCACTATTTCCTGAGCTACTTCCTTAAGTATTCTGGGATGCAGCCTATCTGGCCCTGGGGATTTATCGGCCTTTAATCTATTCAATTTACCCAACACCACTTCCCGACTGACCTGGATTTCACTCAATTCCTCCTTTGACCCACAGTCCCCTGCTATTTCCGGCAGATTATTTTATGTCTTCCTTAGTGAAGACGGAACCAAAGTAGTTATTCAATTGGTCCGCCATATCCTTGTTCCCCATGATCAACTCACATGTTTCTGACTGCAAGGGACCCTACATTTGTTTTAACTAACCTCTTTCTCTTCACATATCTATAAAAACTTTTGCAGTCAGTTTTTATGTTCCCTGCCAGTTTTCTTTCATAATCTATTTTTCCTTTCCTAATTAAGCCCTTTGTCCTCCTCTCTGCTGGTCTCTGAATTTCTCCCAGTCCTCTGGTATGCTGCTTTTTCTGGCTACTTTGTACGCATCATCCTTTGCTTTGATACTATCCCTGATTTCCCTTGTTATCCAAGGATGCACTACCTTCCCCGCTTTATTCTTTTGCCAAACTGGGATGAACAATTTTTGTAGTTCATCCATGCAGTCTTTAAATGTCTTCCATTGTATATCCACCGTCAACCCTTTTAGAATTAATTGCCAGTCAATCTTGGCCAATTCACATCTCATACCCTCAAAGTTACCTTTCTTTAAGTTCAGAACCATTGTTTCTGAATTAACAATGTCACTCTCCATCCTAATGAAGAACTCAACCATATTATGGTCACTCTTGCCCAAGGGGGCACGTACAACAAGACGGCTAACTACCCCTTCCTCATTACTCAAAACCCAGTCTAAAATAGCCTGCTCTCTCGTTGGTTCCTCTACATGTTGATTTAGATAACTATCCCGCATACATTCCAAAAAATCCTCTTTCCTCAGCACCCCTGCCAATTTGATTAACCCAATCTATATGTAGATTGAAGTCACCCATTATAACTGTTTTGCCTTTGTCGCACGCATTTCTAATTTCCTGTTTGATACCATCCCCAACTTATCTGCTACTGTTAGGTGGCCTGTACACAACACCCACCAGCGTTTTCTGCCCCTTAGTGTTTTGTAGCTCTACCCATACCGATTCCACATCCTCCAAGCTAATGTCCTTCCTTTCCATTGCGTTAATCTCCTCTCTAACCAGCAACGCTACCCCACCTCCTTTTCCTTTCTCTCTATCCCTCCTGAATATTGAATATCCCTGGATGTTCAGCTCCCAGCCTACGTCACCCTGGAGCCATGTCTCCGTGATCCCAACTATATCATAATCATTAATATCTATCTGCACGTTCAACTCGTCCACCTTATTACGAATACTCCTTGCATTGAGACACAAAGCCTTCAGGCTTGTCTTTACAACGCACTTACCCCTTATACAATTTTGCTGAAAAGTGGCCCTTTTTGATTTTTGCCCTGGTTTTGTCTGCCTGCCACTTTTTACTTTTCACCTTGCTACCTATTGCTTCTACCCTCATTTTACACCCACCTGCCTCTCTGCTCTTGTACCATCCCCCTGCCACATTAGTTTAAATCCTCCCCGACAGCACTAGCAAACACTCCCCCAAGAACATTGGTTCCATTCCATTCCAGGTGCAAACCGTCCTGTTTGTACCGGTCCCACCTCCCACAGAACTGGTCCCAGTGCCCTAAAAAATTTGAATCCCTCCCCCTTGCACCACTTTTCAAACCACGTATTCATTTGCAATATCCTCCTATTTCTACTCTGACTGGCCCGTGGTACTGGTAGTAATCCGGAGATTACTACCTTTGAGGTCCTACTTTTAAGTTTATCTCCTAGCTCCCTAAATTCACCTTGTAGGACCTCATCCCTTTTTTTTACCTATATCGTTGGTGCTAACATGTACCACGACAACTGGCTGTTCACCCTCCCCTGCAGAATGTTCTGCAGCCGTTCAGTGACATCCCTGACCTTTGCACCAGGGAGGCAACATACCATCCTGGAGTCTCGCTTGCGGCCGCAGAAACGCCTATCTATTCCCCTGACAATTGAATCCCCTATTACCCATATACGGCAGATGCAGTATAATGTGGATAAATGTGAGGTTATCCCCTTTGGTGGCAAGAAAAACAGGAAAGCAGACTATTATTTAAATGGTGGCCGATTAGGAAAAGGGGAGATGCAGCGAGACCTGGGTGTCATGGTACACCAGTCATTGAAAGTAGGCATGCAGGTGCAGCAGGCAGTGAAAAAAAGCGAACGGTATGTTAGCTTTCATAGCAAAAGGATTTGAGTACAGGAGCAGGGAGGTTCTACTTCAGTTGTACAGGGTCTTGGTGAGACCACACCTGGAGTATTGCGTGCAGTTTTGGTCTCCAAATCTGAGGAAGGACATTATTGCCATAGAGGGAGTGCAGAGAAGGTTCACCAGACTGATTCCTGGGATGTCAGGGACTGTCTTATGAAGAAAGACTGGATAGACTCGGTTTATACTCTCTGGAATTTAGGAGATTAAGAGGGGATCTTATAGAAACTTACAAAATTCTTAAGGGGTTGGACAGGCTAGATGCAGGAAGATTGTTCCCGATGTTGGGGAAGTCCAGGACAAGGGGTCACAGCCTAAGGATAAGGGGAAATCCTTTAAGACCGAGATGAGAAAGACTTTTTTCACACAGAGAGTGGTGAGTCTCTGGAACTCTCTGCCACAGAGGGTAGTTGAGGCCAGTTCATTGGCTATATTTAAGAGTGAGTTGGATGTGGCCCTTGTGGCTAAGGGATCAGAGGGTATGTAGAGAAGGCAGGTACGGGATACTGAGTTGGATGATCAGCCATGATCATATTGAAATGGCGGTGCAGGCTCGAAGGGCTGAATGGCCTACTCCTGCACCTAATTTCTATGTTTCTATGTTTCTATGTTACTATTGCCCTTCCCCCTCTTTTTTTTTTCCCCCCCTCATGTGCTGCAGAGCCACCCATGGTGCCATGAACTTGGCTGCTGCTGCATTCCCCTGATGAGCCATCTCCCTCAACAGTATCCAAAATGGTATACCTGTTTAGGAGGGAGATGACCGCAGGGGACTCCTGCACTACCTGCCTACTGCTTTGCTGGCTATTGGCCACCCGTTCCCTTCTTGTCCTCTTACCTTTTGCCTGCGGTGTGACCAACTCACTGTACGTGCTATCCACGACTTTCTCCGCATCGTGGATGCTCCAGTATGAATCCAGCCGCAGTTCCAATCGTTCAATGCGGTCTGCCAGGAGCTGCAGCTGGACACACTTCCTGCAAACGTAGTCACCAGGGACACCGACCATCTCCCTGATCTCCCACATGTTGCAGGCTGAACAAACCACGGGGCCAATCTCTACTGCCATACCTTACTCCCAAATTACTCTGTATTAACTATTAAAAAAAAACAAAAAACTTATCCTTTAAACTTTACTACTAAATACTGAATCCTTAACTCCCAGAATCCCTAACTCCCAGAATCCCTAACTCCCAGAAGGCAGAAATGTAAAATTGTAAACCCGGGGTTGCACCCAATCAGCTGCTTCCTCGGGTCCTCTTCCACCAATCAGCGGCTTCCTCAAAAAAACCCACTTCTCCAAATGGAATGTTATGGATTTGGGTAAAAACAAGCCCCGCGCTAGATTTTATAGCTTACCGGTCGGGTGTCGCTCCTCCCCCTCCTCCTCTACCAACGGCTCCTGTGGGCCTCTGAAAAAACAAGCCCCGCGCTAGATTTTATAGCTTACCGGTCGGGTGTCGCTCCTCCCCCTCCTCCTCTACCAACGGCTCCTCTGGGCCTCTCTGATTAATGTGCGAATGGTTCATTTAATGAGGCGTGGAGGTGTAATAGGTAGCGCTAGGTTTCACTTGGGGGCATTTGGTCAGACCGCTGTATTTCCAGCGGCAAGTGATAGATTGGAATCTAGCAGATGACAGGGGACAATGGATTTCGTCACTCAAGGTCCACCTTTCTCCAAGATATAAGATACATGATACAAGATATATATATATTTGTCAGATGTGCCAGTTAGCACAGTGAAATGTGATGACCATACAGCCATACAGTAAAATAAAGAACACGATAGAGTTCAACACCAAACATCCCCACACAGCTGAATCAAAAGTTTCCCACTGTGAGGGAAGGCACCAAAGTCAGTCCTGTTCCTCGATGTTCACCCGACCACGTCTCACACTGTGGAGCAATCAGCAGCGAGCGCCTTGGGACCTTATGTGTTTGTTTTCCTGTAGCAACCAAGGCCATTGTTCTCACTGACCAATCACCGCGCGTTTGGCCAGTGCTAACGTTCTATCGGCGGGGCATATAAATACCGGAGCGGCGCCGCGTCACAGTCTCTGGAACCACGCGCGCGGAGCAACATGGTGAGCGCGCGGAGAATGCCCGGGGACGCGCGTGTTCCCCACAGGGAGGGATCCACGGGGGAGGGAGGCGATTCGTGGACTGGTGTCCGAGACTGGACACGGGAAGGGGAGAGCGCACCCGGGGAATTGGGATCGCAGTGGCTGAATTGATAAGCGGAGCGGGAATGAAGCGGCGGGGGGAGGGATGGGCGCAGAGTAATAGTGGGGCGGGAAAGGGGGATGGGAGCTTCCCACTAATTCTAGGAACGCAATCGGCGAATGCAGCGTGGTGTGTGTGCGAATTGTAAAGGTGGGTAGAACTGAGACGGTGCTCACATAAGGCGTGGGTCGATGCGCGATCAATGAACTTTGAACAAATCCAAGTGGAGTCCAACTTACATCCTGTTTTCCCTCGCCAACAGCGTGAGTGTATTTCAATCCACATCGGCCAGGCTGGCGTCCAGATTGGCAACGCTTGCTGGGAGTTGTATTGCTTGGAGCACGGGATCCAGCCGGATGGTCAGATGCCCACTGATTCGACCATCGGAGGCGGCGACGATTCGTTCAACACCTTCTTTAGCGAGACGGGGGCGGGGAAGCACGTACCAAGGGCCGTGTTCATCGACTGGAGCCCACGGTGATCGGTGAGTTGCGGGGGTCCGGAGAATGTAGGGCGTTGTCTTAAATCCCTCCGGTGCGGGAATGGAGGAGTGTGTGCGATGGTAAATACTCGCTTATGTGCTCCCATCCACCTGCAGACGAGGTGCGGACCGGCACCTACCGCCAGCTCTTCCACCCCGAAGCAGCTCATCACCGGCAAGGAGGACGCGGCCAATAACTACGCCCGGGGTCACTGCTCCATCGGCAAGGAAAATCGTGGACCTGGTCCTGGATCGCATCCGGAAGCTGGTAGGTTGCTCAGCGAATGCAAATCCTTGTACGAGGCTCCGCGTGCTTATAGCGCCCATGTATCCGGTTGCGCCGGTCCATTCCCGAGTACTACGGGCACGATGCTCCCGGACTCCCATTGTTACGACTCCCTTTATCACTGAGATACCCACCGCGCTATCTTTCTCTACGTCGGCTATAGAGAGCAACATGACCCTATCGCGTCTCTCCTTTCCTTCGAATGTTGCTACAGAATTGATGCTTTGCCCCTTCTCCGCCCTCAGGCCGATCTGTGCACCGGACTCCAGGGTTTCCTCATCTTCCACAGTTTCGGCGGCGGCACCGGCTCGGGCTTCACCTCCCTCCTCATGGAGAGACTCTCCGTCGACTACGGCAAGAAATCCAAGCTGGGAGTTTTCCGTCTACCCGGTCGCCGCAGATCTCCACCGCCGTGGTCGAGCCCTACAATGCGGTGCTGGTCACGCACTGCACTCTGGAGCACTCCGACTGCGCCTTCATGGTGGACAACGAGGCCATTTACGACTTGTGCCGGCGGAATCTGGACATCGAGCGCCCCACCTATACTAACCTCAACCGCCTGTTGGCGCAGATCGTGTCGTCCATCACGCCTCGCTGCGCTTCGACGGCGCCCTCAACGTGGACCTGACTGAGTTCCAAAACCAACTGGTCCGTACCCGCGCATCCACTTCCCGCTCGTCACCTACGCTCCTATTATTTCAGCCGAGAAAGCTTACCACGAGGAACTATTCCGTTCCACCAACTGACCAACGCCTGCTTCGAGCCGGCCAACCAGATGGTGAAGTGCGACCCTCGCCAGGGGAAGTACATGTCGTGCTGCATGCTGTACCGCGGGGACGTGGTGCCCAAGGGACGTCAACGCCTCCATCGCCACTATCAAGACCAAGCGCTCCATCCAGTTCGTGGACTGGTGCCCGACCGGGTTCAAGGTGAGTGTGACCACAGTCAGTGTTGGAAGAACAACATAAATGCAACGAATCTGAATACATCCTTGGCACCATTTGTGCTCTGCAAATAGATCACATCAGAACCCGAAGGACACACCACGTCACTTCTCCAATGCTGTGAATAATTTGCAACGGGTGCAGCAGCGTCTCACGCGTATATGTATTGGGCATGCGGCCTTGCGTTAGTGGAAGAGGTTAGACAGGCTAGGACCTTTTTCTTTGGGGCGTAGATTTCTGAGGGCAGAACATATCGAGGTGTGCAAGATCATGAGAGACATGGATAAAATATACAATCGGAGAAAAGCTGAGACATTGAAGAGAGACTTCCCGCACAATTAATCAAATCAAAGGGAGTACATATCTAGAGCGAGTTGACAGGTAAAGCTAAAGGACGTGTACATTTACCACCGTTCGGGTACATATAGTAAAATCCCAAAACATATGCACACGATTGGTTTAGGAGATTAAGGCAGCCGCAGGCAAATGATTCGAGCCCATCATGTCAACTCTTGGGGGCATGGACAAGGTGGTTCGAAGGGCATGTTTCCCAGCTGCACAGTTCCATTCTTTCCTAGCTCTATCACACAAATCGGAACTTGCGGCTTTGATGGCAATCCAGAGAATAATTACAGCCTAATATTTATTTTAGGGAATCGCAAGGTTCTACTAAACGATGCATTGTTTAATTTTTGGGCGCATTCTAAACTGATAATGGAACATTATTTTTTACAAGTTGATTTGATTTTAAGATATATTTATTCCGGCCACAGGTAGGCATCAATTACCAACCCCCGACTGTGGTGCCGGGGGGCGACCTGGCCAAGGTGCAACGCGCCCTCTGCATTGCTGAGCAACACCACCGCCATTTCCATGGCCTCGGACCCGCATTAAACCTCAAGTTCGACAAGATGTACGCCAAGCGGGGCCTTTGTCACATGGTTACGTGGGAGAGGGGCTGGAGGAAGGGGGAGTTCCAGGACGCGCGGGAGGACATGGCGTCGCTGGAGAAGGACTACCAAGAGGTGGCCGTGGATTCCGCCGACCTGGAGAGGAGGGGTGTGAAGAGGAAGAATAAGAAGATGAATTAATTTAGGAAGTTAAAAGTTTAGGTTTTATTTAATAGACTTTATTGAAAGATATAACACTTATAATAATAAATTATTTTAATGAACAATAGGTTTGTCGATATTTTGTGGAAGTCGGGTGTGAATGAATATAATATTGTTGGGCAGAAACTGTGGGGCAAGAATTTCAGTATGGGACTGGGAAGGGAAACTAAAGTGTTCAGCAACCGGGAGATCAGGTAGGTTCACATGGACTGACTGAAGCTGTTCAGCAGTCTACGTTTGGTCTCGCCGATGTACGTGAGTCCACATCTTGAACAACAAATACAGTAGATGAGCTTGAAGAAGGGCCGAATATATCACTACCAAACCAGGAAAGGACTGTCGAGGTACCTGGATCGAGTCGAGGGAGAAATTTTTGGCGACAGGTGTTGTATCTCATGCGGATGTTGGGAAGAACCTGAGGAGGTGTGTTGTATCGGAAGGGATGGATTAACTAAGGAGTTGCGGACGGAACGGTCTTAGTGGAACAGTGTGGATATAGGAAGATGGGATGATAGTGTTGGGTTTCCCTTGCAGTTGTCGAACGTGTGTCAGCGGGTAATGTGTTGTATGTGCGGCTGATGGGGTTGAAGGTAAGAACTAGGGAGACATCTTGAATTTCCTGGTATTAGAACACTTCTGCGTGGGCGCAGATGCGGCGAAGGAAAACGGGGGAATTTTGGATTACAGGGTGGAGTATTTGTAAACAAGAAGTGTGGGAAGAGGTGTAGTCGTGTAGTCAGTGGGTTTGAAACACACCGGGAGGGTGTAATTTGGGTAGCAGCTGTACCTGAATATGTCCCTATCATACCGGTGGGAGTCGTTTACTGACCAGCTGATTGGAATTCATTACCGGCGTGGTAGAGCTGCTGACTTACAGATCCAGACGTTGGTCCCAGTTCGATGCCTGATACCTGTATTTTGGAAATTTGGAAATACTGACATGGAAATTGCCTAAAGTATATTGAATGCACGCAACAATAGTTTGTCGAATATTATTATTGTGATTGCGATAACGGCGGCACATTGGCGCAGCGGTTAGAGTTGGTGAGTTCGGCGGCAGAGAACCCGGGTTCGATCCCGACCCACAAGGTGCTGCAGATGGGTACCGATCCATTCGATCTAGCCGGCTCTCCTCTTACACGCGAGAGCCGACGGCCTTGCCCCGTACCGGGAGCTCCTCGATGATCTTCTTTCCAGTGTCGCATCTCAGACAATGTGTCGCATGCCCACCCGATAGAACGTTTCATTCAGCCAGGTCGCCGTGTGATGTCCAAGACCTTAACAATCATATATGTTTCAATGAGATCTCCGCTTATCCTTCTCAACTCTAGAGTGTACAAGCCCAGCAGCTCCATTCTCTCAGCATATGACAGTCCCGCCATCCGGGAATTAACTTTTAAACCGGACGCTTGCAACCCCCCTCAATAGTAAGAATGTAGCTTTCTCAAATTAGGGGACAATAACTGCACACAATACTCCAGGTGTGGTCTCACTTAGGGGATCTGTACAACTGCAGAAGGAACTACTGTCGTCACGTTTTGCCGCCGAAAAAAAATACTGAAGTACCGATCAATCCTATCTGCTGCCTGTCGCCGCAAGGGTGGAGGTATGTGGTACGAGCTGATGGAAGAGGTGGTTCAGGCAGGTACTATCGCAAAGTTTAACAAATATTTAAAACAAATCCTGGATAGGACAGGTTGAGGACGTATATGGCTAACGCTGATAGTAGATAGTAGAGTGTAGATGGGGCATGTTGGCCGGTGTGGTCACGTTGCATCTAGCAGCCTGTTTCCACGATGTAGGAATCTATGACGAGTAAGACAGCATCTGTGGAGGAGAAGGAAAAGGGTGACGTTTCGGGTCGGACCTTCTTCATACTCATCGTAGGGTGGTGGGTCAGACAGAGATAGAAAGAGACAGTAGACTGCTGAGGGAACTGGTAAAGAGGGCGGTGTAGGGAGAGAGAGAGCGAAAAGTAAGGTCTAAATGAATTTAGGGAAGTCAGTGTTCATACGTTTGGGGTGTAAGGTAGCCGTTCCACCACTATGCAGTAGGCCTCATTCTCATAAGGAGGGGCCCATAACAGAAAAGTTCAGATTGGGGAATGGAAGGGCTGAGCAACGTGGGATCAGGTATCAAACATTCATACTTTTTCATATACATCTTTATAAACTTCTCAAAACATATAATTACACCTTCACATCTTCACCAGAATCATATGAATTATTATTATCCTATCCCCCTATCGCACATACCCAACAATCCCTTTACAAATTCTTCTACCTATATTTATATATCCCTCAATA